>APFE031221637.1:16898-76167 GCA_000404065.3 Pinus taeda
TTACTAAATAATAATATTCTTAGTGTTGTAGGACCTTTGAGGAGTTATTGAAGGAAAAATCTAATGAATGTTAGTTAATTTGAAGTTTCTGAGTTACTTAGAGTTTTTGACATGGTATTATGAAACCAGACCCTCTAAACAACACATATTGTTAATAGTAATATTAGGGTTTCATTGTTCAAAGCAAGGACTTAACTTGTGACACCCTTGGAATGAATATCTTAATTATTACATTCATTTATTTATATAAATGGAAATATCTTTCTTAAATGCTGCTAAAGGTTTAGATTTAGTGAAATAATCCAAAGATTTATTCATTTTCAAATAGTATGATGGTTTTTGCATTTGAACCCTACTCGGGTTTCATGAGAGACAACATTGAATGAAGAGACCCCTTCTCTATTAGTATTGTACCTTTCGATGGATGTAGCTAATAGTTGCTAGATATTATCCCACTACATTTTGATTTACTATCCTTTATACCAGCATTATTTACTCTTATATTTTTATTATTATCTTAGATTCTTTAAATTTATTTATGAGGGTTCTAACTTAAAAACCCTTAAGGGATTTGGGTAAAGAATTTTCTAGGTGAAGGGAAACCTTTGTCGACTCCTTATTGAAGATTGTCATGGTTGCAAAATGTTTATATTTAGGTATAGACTTGAAAACCCTCTATTACTCATCTCATTTTCTAACAATAGTGTTTTAGGATTTCATTTTTTTATATCCTAGATTTTCTTGTAATTTCCTCTTTCCAAAAAATTTCCTTATTTAGTGGTTAATGAGAATTATAGACCCGTGTCCTTACTAATTTCTATTAATTTGATATTTAGATTACAAAACCCTATTTTATGGTTAAAAAATTGTTCTCAATTAAAGATTTACACAAAGATTTTCTTCTTATTTACTTCCTTATAGGGTTTCGATAGTAAATGCACCTACGAAACTAACTCTTAATAGCTTAGTGTCACTGCTAGCCATGAATAGAATTGATTACTATCAAGTAATATCTCACCCTGTTATTTCATTTTATAAAATTCTACGTTAGTTTCTTATTTTATTTTGAGTTCTTGTTAATTTTCCTTTTGAGAGGAATGGTTTAATATCTAGGAACCCCTTTTTCCTTCTAGTTAAAATTTTATGGCTCTGAGTATATGCTCGGTTCCTAATTACCATTGTGCTTGTAGCAAATGGTTCAAGCCATGGCTACTTGGAATCCTTTAAGCTAAATTCATTTTTAGAGTCCCTCAATTCAAGTTATTTTATGACTAAAATATTTGATGAAAGCACTAAAAAACAATTCATGTTGCTTAGTGACTGATTTGTGTACCAAATTCCAACTTAGAGTTCTTTTCTCAATGTAATACGTTAGACTTATCTCTCTAGGTAAGAACCCTATTAACGCTAATTTCTATTCCATGAGTATTGAATGTTATGGGGATTGATTCGATTGTTAACAACCATGGTTACTTCTTTACTACTACATGATTTTGGGTCTAGCATGCTTGGCCTCGAGTTATGCTACTAGCTAGAAGATTAGATCTTTGAATTTGTTGTTCAATAATTAAACGATTCATAATAGTTTGACTCCTAAGTCTATCCAAACAAACTCATTTTAAAATTACTCTTGGTTTTATAATACTTTGTAATTCCTTTTATGTTTCCAGGTTTTTGTACCCTCTTTTGTACATGGTTGATGTATATGTTTAATTCAAGTAATTTGAACACATTCTCTTGTATATGTACCTTTATACAGTGTAATTTATTTTACTCTATGGCTTATTTCTCATGACTCTTCAGCAAAGAGTATGCAAGTTTATTCTTCTAATTGCTTCAGTACTTCTTTATCATATTACTACATACTCCAATTACTCCATAGTTATTTCTTCTTTAAGCTTTCAACCAAAGTCAAGCTCAAAATTCCTCTAAGCAAACTATGGGTGAAATAAGTAGTTAAAGGGTGCATTGAACCACTTTTTGAGAATATTATCCATGTCAAGTGTTACTATAATCAATATAAAATGGTTATGGAGGTTATCACTCCATACTAGTTTTTCAGCATGAAAAATCCACTATCAATCCTTAATCTATTCAAACATATATCAATATTTATTTTGTTTATTCTAAAAACATGAATGTATATCACTATTACATATTGTCAAGAGATGCATGCATTAATAATAAAAATATAAATTTTCTACTACATACTTAGTTATTCATTCTTGATAATTCTTATATCCCTACTGCTACATGCTAATCATTGTTTTTCCTTTCACTTTTTCTCTAATTGTATTTTTTAATGTTCATTTGTCATAAAAATGCCTATATGCTAGATAACACTAAGTAAAACATTTTTTAAAACAAACATTCTCATAACAAACAATCTACCGTAACATTTTAACTTATATGTACTATTGAAAATATAGTAGGAACAAGCATGTTCATCCCAACCTGCTAGTTGTAAACACAAGTCCCCACTAGCCTTAGGCACCTTTTATATCAATAATGTGTCATCCTTCAGTGGTAATTTTATCCTTTCCCATGCAGACTCTAGTAGTGTATTTCCTTCTTCTCAATATATGCACTCTTCACCTTTCTATACTAGGAATTTTTTATAGAAAATATTTCTTATGTTTTCTTTCTTTTTGCATACATTTCTATGCAATTATGCTTATCCTCCTCACAACCCATCATAACATCTCTCACTAGTTATATTGTCTCCTAGTGGTAGTTATTCCTCCCAGAATCTGTGGGAGAATCATCAAAAGGCTTAGAAATGATTGTGGAATCAAATTATCCTACTTTTTCTTGTCCACTATTTGGTACGTCAACCACTTTAATAGTCTAACATATACAGAGGATTGACTACTCAATGTTTGGTTTTCCATAATATTTCTAAATAAAAACAATATTTTATTTATAATTGTACATAACTATTTACATCTGTAATTCAAATGTTTGCATTTAGTCTTGTCCCCCACAAGTTGTATTTCTAACTTAAAAGTTATAAACATACATACTAAAAAATACTTCCAAAATTAATTGCAAAAGAGGTATTACATCTCCCCTTAACTTAAAAATCCTCAATTTTTTATTTATATTTATTAGTCGTGAAAGGGTGAAGGAAATGCTTCCCACATTTTCTCTTCCATCTCCTAGGTGGCCTCCTTGGGTCTGAAGTGCTTCCATTGCATGTTAATATGGGTGATGGCTTGATTTTTAAGTTTCCCTCCTATCTAAAATTTGAAAGGGATCGATCTAGCACTGCCATTTATGTTCAACTGTACTACATTCCAATCAGTGATATGAGTTGGATTGTGAATATATTTCTTTGAAAGGGATACATGAAATACATTGTGAACATTATATGTGTTGGTAGTGCTAACTAGTAGGCCACTAGCCCTACTCTGGCTAGTATTTCAAATGGTCCACAAAACCCAGGTGTTAATTTAACACAACTTCCCAGCCTCAATGTAGTCCTATTTGGTTTGACTTTGATATAAACATGTTCCCCCACATCATGTTCCTTGTGAATCCCTTACTAATCCACATAACGTTTTTGTCTATCTTGAGTTGTTTTTAAGTTCTTGCTTACCTTTCTCACAACCTACTCCATAACTTTTAATATATCAAGTCCTAAAACTGATTTTTCATATAGGTGACTCCAACTTAATGGAGTATAGAATTTCCATCCATAGAGGACTTCAAAAGGACCCATTTCAAGAGATGTTTGATAACCATTATTATATGCAAATTCAATCAGATGTAAGTAATATTCATATGTAATGGGTTGATCCATTGCATAAATGTGAAATACATCTTCTAGGATCGGTTTATTTCTTTCAGACTATCCATTAGCTTAGGGATGGTAAGTAATATTGAAATTCAATTGTGTAAACAATCCTGCAAAAAGTGCCTTCCAAAAATTTCATGTGAATTTTGCATCTCTATCAAGAATGATTGTTTTTAGTACTTCATGAAGTATGAATATCTCATTCATAAAAAAATTTGCTATGTGAATAGTTTTGAATGTTGACTGCAATGGTATAAAATGGGTTTCCTTACTCAATTTATCAACTACAACTGTGATAAAATCGTATTATCTTTTAGTTCTGGGTAATCTTGTGATAAAATCGACTGAAATAATTTTCCATTTCCACTCAAGAATAGCTAAAGGATTTAATAGCCTATAATAATGTTGGCATTCCACCTTAACTTTTTTACACTCCATACAGTTTCCTAAATGCCCAACTACTTATCCTTTCATTCCTAGCCAACAAAGCATTTTCCTAAGTGTTGTAACAATTTTTTGGTAGCGAGGATGACCTGAAAAAGGGATTCTTGTGATGTTCATCTAAAATGAGTTCTTTAATTTTGTGCACATTCAAGAAATAAATTGTATTTGTTTAATTCAGCAAATCATCCCTATTCAAAGCATAATCTGATCCTTATATTGAACCAATTTCATTTTTCAATCTTTCTTGTATTCCTCAATATTCCTGATCCTCTAAGGCTACAATCTTGATCTATTCATTAATATTTGCATTATCATTGCTAACAAACATCTCACAAATCTAATTTAATCTTTTTCTCAATACATCTACAATTTTATTTTATTTCCCTTAAATGTGTTTGATGCCAAAATCAAATTCACTATGGAAAGACATCCACCTTGATTTCCTTTACATTTAGATTTGGTTGACTAAAGAAATATGTGAGGCTGATATGATCATTTACTAATGTAAATTTATTTCCCAAAAGTTAGTGTAGCCACATTTTTAAAGCATGAATTACTGCAACTAATTATAGATCATAAACAACATAATTTTTTTCACACTCCTTTATCTTTCTAGATTTATAAGCTACAACATGGTTATCTTGCATCAACATTCACCTAATCCCTCCTAATAAGCATATGTGCACATTGTATAATATTTATTTGGATTATCAATCTTAAGTATGGGAGCTACAATTAGAAAATATTTCAACTAGTCAAAGATTTCTTGACACTTTTGGGTCCAAATGAATTTAACTACTTTCTTATGTAGAGATCTTATAGGGTAGGCAGGCTTAGAGAGCCTTTAATGAATTTACGGTAATAACCTGTAATTCCCATAAAGGATCTAATGTCAAGTACATCTTTAGGAAAAATCCAGTTAGAATTTCCTTGACCTTTTCAAGGTCTACCACAATTCCCTAGTTAGATATTACATGCTCCAAATACTAAATCTGACCCTGATAAAACTAACACTTACTAAATTTGGCATATAATTTGTCCTCTCTTAATGTTTGCAACTTTATTCTTAATTGTTGTTCATGCTCTTCTAGTGTCTTAGTGTAAACTAGAATGACGTTGGGGAATTTGTGAGTCCAAAATGAAGCACAACAAACTCATAATGGCCATATATGGTTCTAAAACAAGTCTTATGAATATCCTCATCTTTAATTCTTATTTGGTGGTAACCAAATCTCAATTATATATTAGAGAATATTGTTGATCCCATTACCTGATCAAATATATCATCAATTCTAGGTAATGGATATTTGTTTTTTAACTGTCAACTTGTTCAGTTGTCTATAATTAATACATGATCTAGGAGTACCATCCTTTTTTCTTAAAAAAAGTATTAGTGCTCCCCAAATTGAGACACTTGATCTAATATATTCCATTTCTAACAATTCTTGAAGTTGCATCTTTAACTCAGTCAACTCTAGTACAATCATCCTTTAATGTGCCTTTGACACTGTAGTTACCCCAATTAAAAATTCAATGGTAAAATCAATGTCCCTTTTTGGTGGTAATCAGAGAATTTCATCTAGAAAAATATCCTTGAATTCCCACACCACTACAAATTCATCCAAACTCTTTTCTTTTCTTTCCTATGCTAAATATTCCACCTTTATTACATAGATATTACACCCATTCCTTGCACATGTTTTCAATTGCAAGGTTGGTATTTTTCTTGTTGAGATTAGTTTGGGTATGCCTCTAAAAATCTGTACTACTCCCTAATAGGTTGGTACAACTAACAACATTTTCAGAACAATTAATAATTTCTCTATGATTTTCTAACTAATCCATATCCATACCCACTAACACATCATATGTTAGACATGGATAAAACAACGCTCACTATGTGTTTCATGACATGTGCTTAACCACCACTCATGGATCTGTTAACTCTCGTGATGTGTCTGTTTACTAACACCTATGAGTTTTGGTGTAGTATAAGTCATAATTCCAGCAAGTGGTATCAGAGCCAAATATCTCGAGTTTGAATCACACTCGACTTGCATTAGGGGGAGATTGTTGTACATTGGACAAACCAGCTTTCCCCTTGTGTTTTGTGACATGCTTAATTTCCTCTCGTGAATCTGTTAACTCTGGAAATACATTCGTTTACTAACACCAATGGGTTTTGGTGTAACATAAATCATGATTCCAAAATCGTATAGGATGTTCAAATTCATTTAAGTTTTCCACACATTAAAATTAATAGAAAAAACCCTAATATTTTTTTTTATGTTTTTCCATATTTAACTTGCATTTTTCCATTATACCCAACTAACATAACTTAAACTAGCTTATGGATCTTTTAGAATTTACACAACTTGTTTTATAATATTACCTTATATATCGATCATAATGGATTAATGTTCACCTTATCGATCCTCTAAGGCAACATTGACTCTAGGAATACTTCTAGCCACATCATTTATTGTTGGACATTCTTGTACATTGTGAAAATCTTTATTGGACTTAACATTATATGAACAATTTCAAAGTAAATGAAGCTCCCCATAGCCCCAACACTTCAAGGCTTCTCTTTCCTTATCATTAGCTCTTTTACCATTTAAATCAATCAATATGGATCCCTCTTGTGACTAACTTTTTTGTTGATTAGTATTCTTATTGAAATTTATGTTTTGATGATTTTTAACATAATTCTTAACTGAAGCGGATTTGAACCCTTTATTCCCTTGCATGAATCTGTCATTTTTCTTATTTTTCCAAGGCTTTGAATTATTACTTTTTGTTTAAATTTTTGGTAACATATTCTATCCTTTTGGATGGCTTCATCCATTATCTTGGGGTTGTCATATTAAATCTTCTCTTAGAAGGAGATGAGTAAACAACTAATGAATCAATAAACTTTGGTTTTATCATCGCAAATGTACGATACATATCACAAGAGATTGCTGAATTTAGGGACCAATTCATCCATGGTAATATAAACAAGATTTATTTCATGGACCTCTTTAGCCCTATCATCATAATATCTTTTTGTCAAATATTTTCCTTTGAAGTGTTATTTGAAAATCCTCCTAACTCATACTCTTATATTCTATATTATGTATACTTTTAATTTCATCCCACCATGAGGATGAATTACCATGTAGCTAGTAAGTGGCCAATATGGCTTTCATATTATTGGTATATTCATATAATTGAAATTATTTATTCATATTTAACATCCATGCTTTAGTTGCCTCCTTCGATTCACCATCAAATACTAGAGGCCTAATTTTCTTGAATTATCCCTGTAGTTCTACTTTCTTCTTCGTCACTTGATTAGGTGCTATAAGTGTAATTTTGGTTGAACTGTGTTCAATTACTTCTTCACCTAATTCCTTTTCATTTCAGGTTTGAGAGGCTCACTCTCATCTATATTATCCTATTCATTCCTTTTGTGGGATTCCTCTTTGTCTCCATTATCCAAGATTTGTCCTAATGTAATTTAATTTAGCTTTTTGATTAAACTTTTTATAAGTTTTTCCTGGTCATCACAAGCTTTCAACAGTTATTCATTATCTACTCTAATACTTGCTAATTCTACTTTCAGAACTTTCATAATAGCTAATAGTTTTATTGAATGTGATGTTGTTTCCACCAAGTTATACCCAAAGTTCCTCTCCATCAAGAGGTCTTGAAGATGGTTTTGACATGATCATTCTTACTTTTCTCCTTACTATCTAAGACAAAACATTTATTCAATTAAATTTTAACTGTGATATGGCTCAAAGGCCTTAGAACTCTAAATTACAACACTAATACCATATGTAATGTACCCCAATACGAAAAAAGATAAAAATATATTTAATTCAAAATTTTGTGAGGCATATATTACTCTTACATACTCATTCTAATGAATCACTATATACTTTCTATATTTGTTCTAAACAAAATTTTAATTAATAATAATGTCGCAACACCTCCCCCTGCAAAACAATACACATGGAGTATATGAGATGTGGGTCCCCTCTCTCTACATGTCAAACTTATGGTTGTGTCCCTTCCATGTCATGGGTCACAAATGGATGGTTGGGATGTTTTGATCATTCAAAATCGGAGATTAATTTGTTTGGTAGACCTTCTCATTTCACATTTCCCCTCTCTTTGGGGTCCAAAATCTCCACATCACAAGTCTAGGGTTAAACTCTATGGAAGGTGTTTTACTTTCACCAAGCATTTGGCTTCTAGCCCACTTCTTTGACAGCTCTTCTAACAACATACTAAAGATAAACTTTATATTTACCTACACACTTAAGTTATATAAATTTATTTATTTATAAACAATTATAAAAATAAGTTATAACCTAGTATTATATATAATAATAAAAAAACCAATAATTATTTGTATATCAATTAATGACTATATTTTAATTTCAAAATATTTAGATTGTGGAAATTTAAAGTCATCCAACCAACCTAAGTTTGATGTTTTATGCTTTGGCTATCAATTAAATAACCTTTAACTCATTTATCATCCAATCATATTAAACTCACATTTCTCATTAATCAATTTAATATATATTACTCAATAATACATATTTATATTCTTAAATAACCTAAATTTGAAATCTTATACTCACAACCAATTGTGATTTTTCTCTTTATCTATATTTTTAATGTAAAATCTAAATACTCTCTAACATAAACTTCCTAAAATAATTACATAATTGGAGACAACTTAAAGAAAATTATTGTAGATTTAAAATTTAATTAATTTTTAATGTAAAATCTAAATACTTCATAAATTAAAAATGCCAAAATAATTATATGATTGGAGACAATTTAAAGAAAATTAGTGTAGATTTAAAATTTAATTAAATTTTTAATGAGGTTTAAAAAATTACTTCATGTTATAGTTGAGTGTTTCATGCTTTTCTTTGGGAGATATATTTCTCAAATTCTCATTATATGCCTTTTTCTTGAGATAAAAAGTAATTAAAAAAAAAAACAATTATTTTTAATTAATATAAAACAAATACATGCTCATATGTATAAGGATTACCTATTCCTCTCACTTTTTGAATTTGAAGAACATATTTACAGTTTCCTATATATTTAAACAACCTAACAAAACGAAAAAACAAACGACCTCTGAATAAATTTCTAACTATACAATACTGAACGACGTTGGATGTTCCGTTATAAAAAGCACACCATTCCTCCATTTGAATTACTGTTTAGTGTTCTTGAATATACATTTATATTCCAGCACGAAACCCTAGTTGCCGCAGCATCCTTCAATAGTCCAATACGATTCCGGACTCAGATGCCAGTATAGAGGATCCTGAAGATCCTTGTTGTCCACAACCTTATCCTTTAACGCTTTCAAGGTCCGGCCCATTTCATCATCCAGCCGCATGAGTGATTTTTCCATTGTGGAAGTGAAGCTCATTCCATCCTCGTAATCTAAATGCCTAGGAGCAAGTTTGTCATGACTGTGACTAGAAAATTTACGATGCATTACAGAGATTTCTGAGCAAGCAAGGAGATGGTCACCAACTTTATTGGCCTCACTCAAAAAATCATGAAAACTTAATCCATTTTAGTTGAACTCGCGGAACTCTGTCTCAGTCCCATCAAAATCTTGCATCAAAACAGAAGAATGCGATGAGATTCTATCCCACTCTTGACATTTCTATTGTGAAAAGCAGAGCTTCTCACCTACGTAGCTACTTAAACGGTGATTTAGACGTACAGGAGGAGTCCCACTGGACAATATACAATTTGAGTCGGTGCTCTCATTTGAAGAAGTCAAACATTTGTCTTCTGAATCTATATCTGTCGGACATATCTCTAAATTTTCAGCCACAATTCCACATGACATACTTGCGGTGGCATCTGATTGATTAAGAACAAGTGCTTCCCCCGCAATTCGGTTGTACTTGGATCCATTAATGGGGGACACAATTTCTAGTTTCTCATGGGTAACAACCGAGGAGGTGATATTAGGTGACTGTTTCGCAGGCTGCAAAATTCAACTCTGCCAATGCCCGATCATAGTGCTGACCTTTGAAAAGATCCAAGTTAAGCTGATCATCATCCACAGCATTAACTGATTCAACTCGTAAACTAATTTCGTTTTTGGGGTTCAAGCCCCGAGGGGTTTCGGAGAAAACCCTAACAGCGTTCCTAGAAGCCTTCAATTTAGGGTTTGTGGAATTCTCTTTTAATGGACGTTCCCCAGATTTTCCACAAGAGTACGCTTTAGATTTTGGACCCTCTGGCATTTTAACCCTGCTCTGTGTGGATGAACTTCCAGATTTCGGACCCACCCGCATTTTAGAACTGTTGTTTGTGGAAGAACTCCGACCCACCACATTTTAACACTGTTGTTTGTGGATGAACTTTTAGATTTCAGATCCACCGGCATTTTAACACTGCTCTTTATGGATGAAGTTGGCAATCTAGCCCCGGGTACTTTCAACTTTGTGTCTTGAGCAAACACCATATTTTTATCGTGTGAATCAATCCTTTAGTTTTATATCCGCACAGTCCCGCGCCTTCAGCCTGAACTAGAATTGATCAATCCGATAACTTGTCAAACTAAAAGATATTTCTCCTCCTTCTTCTCTTCGTTTGTTGATGGCACGGCTTCGCCACAATTTTCAGAGACCTTCGTACCTTGTCTGCGATCTCAAGGTTGCACAATTTTGTAGATATACAAATCTTCACAAACTATTTTTGAAAAGAATCCATCTTTAAAATCAAACTATGTTAGTCCGCCTATTTAAGATAACCCAGAAATATTCAAGATATTTCGAATGATCTAGATAGCTAAGTAATATTTAAAGCATCTGTGAAATAAACGAAGTATAGAATTTTAATGTTTTACTTTTTTTAAACAAATTAAATAATACTTTTAAAATGGAACTCAGTTGATGTGATCTTTTTGGGTTCACATAGACATTCGGAACAACATCTTCCCATAATGATTTGTAAAATGTTTATTATATATAAAATAAATATAATATTACTTATGTAAGATGTTCACAACAATATATAAATTGCAATATTTTATTATTATTATTAGTCCCTGCCTAGGACTATTAGCGATCGATCGATTGCTGACCGAGTATTAGTTCATAATTTGACCATTTTATTTTCAGTGTTTTGGCATTTTAACCAAAGTTTAATGCTCGGAATTTTGATTCAACAAATTTTTAACCAAAGTTTTGGTTCTGAAAATAATTGGGGTCTTATTACAACCTTCAAGTTGTTCGATGCAAAGTATGGTTGATATGCCAACATTTTAAACACAACTTAGTTTGTCCTAAGTTTTGGTACTATTCTGCAGCGTGTCCTTCATGTAAGACAGATGTTTGCATATGGTTGAAGATGGGGTGTGCCGCCCAAGTGAGTATAATGCCTTTTCATGTAAGCGAGTCTCTGGATCTCAAACCCACCAGGCTGAGTACTCATGCTCTGCGTTTTCCTCAGGATTATGAGAGAATTCTAGAAGGCGTGATCAAGGACATCCTCGTTGATGTTGGCCGGGTTCGAATTGTGACTACATTCCATGTTCTCAGCATGCCAGATCCCAAGGATTCCTACAATTTGTTGCTTGGCATTCCATGGCTGGAAGCGGTGAAGGCTATGATCAAATTTGATAAACCCAAGGATTCCTACAATTTCCTGCTTGGCTTTCCATGGCTGGAAGCGGCAAAGGCTATGATCAAATTTGATAAAGATGGGAGGCTTGTCGTGAATATAGGTGATGGTGAGGAAACCGTCAGTATTCCTGAACGGAAGAAGGTCAGTATTCCTGAACGGAAGAAGTCTGCTTCACTAACGGAGCGTTCATACTTTTCACATTCTTTTCATTTTTGTTTTGGTTCTAAAACTCAATTAAGTCTTTTTTTTTTAGATTTCTATCGCATTAACTATCTTATATACACAGGTTTACCGCCGAAGTGCACTGTTGCAAGTTTAGGGGTCTTTGGTGTGCCCCTCCTTGTTCCTCTGGATGCACCCTAATTGTTCCAGCGAATTCGTCGGTTGACAAGAAATATGTTTGTTCCAGGTATATTTTATGGTGGTTCTACCATAGTGCAATGCGACCCCTAACAAATTCATGTTGTCTTTCTTCTGGTCCTCGCTCTAAAATTTTTCTCCTAATTGTCACAGGTTTTCTGTTACAGTCCTGGGTTTTCATCACCACTCTGTGAACTTAGGCCCATTTCATTGTAGAAATCACTTTTAATATGCCACCTATGCACAGGGACTGTAAATGTTTTACAATTGTTGTGTATTTTCCATCACATGCCTTTATTTTCTTAATAATGGGGTCACTTATGACTGTATAATTCATCTCATTTTCTTTAAAAGAAAAAAGAGCTCTATGGTTCTCGTTCTCCATTATTTGTATGCACTTCTATATTCTACTAGACTTGGCACTGCATTCCTTTTCTTTTATTTACAAGTGCAAATACAATGACTAATGTCACATGATTTCTATGACTCTAATTTGCAGAGGTAAAATTTAGTGAAAATGGAGTTACTTACATGAGTATGGCATGCAATGTAAAAATAAGGAAAAGAGATTTAACGTTGCTCCGTCTTTAATTCTGTTTCGACTCATCTATCTTTACCATTAGTGTTTCATGGTTTAACAGTGTTAATTACATACTAGTAATAGTTGACTAAGTAACAACTCGACAACACATAGGCTTTTATTATTCTTGATTTGAGAATGTGTCACAAATAATCGACTGAATTTCTCTCACAAAATGGTATGAAATGCTTTTAATGAATTCTTAATGAATCCTATTTATGTTCAGAACAATGCTTCATTTCTTCAATGAATATGAAAATAACCACTGTTACTCTAATTAAAGCTGCCCTTCTAGTAAGTCCAGAAGTTTCGGCCTTTAATTTTCTCAATGCCAGAATATAATCACTCCAACATCTAGCATAACTCCTACACTTGTTTTTCTTTCCTTTCCGTATATATATAAGTTATAGGCCTGTTCTTACTTTAAGCGATAATTTTAACAGGATGTTGGTTTCATTTCCCATTACCTATTTTTTTTTCTAGAGTTCATTTTTGACTTGAGATTATTCATTTCCTCTAAGTTAACCTCGAGATCATTTCCTCTAAGTTAACCTCAAGATCACTAGCTAATCGTTTTTCATAAATAAATCTTAGTCCTACACAACCGAACCGATTAATCTTCTTTTTTGAGCTTTGAATTCTAAGCACAATATAATTTCTCACTCAGAAGTAATTCTTCATGTTTGCATCGAATTAACTTTGACCACCAGAATATATATATATCTAAAATTATTAACAGTAATTTGAATACGCCTTTGATAAAATATTCACTACATCGCATTACTCTTTAGAGTGGATTTACAGGAATTCAATAAACATCCTCTGTCATGTATTTCTAGTTACTTCTCGGTATTAGATTTTATCATTTTCCAAGTATATTATTCATCGCATCCTGAGATATTCATCAAAATATTTATAATATCCACATGATGTTAGTAATCACAACATAATATATGTATCAAAATATTGTCAGGGCCAGCCACGTTCATTTACTATACAAATCCTCAATACATATATATAACCACATGTATCAGAATAATTATTGAACTATTCACAGGAATAATATTTGGATATCGTTGAAGTATGCAGGGGCATCCACGGTGGTCTAGAAATGGTTTCTCCGGAGTAAGTTTGAGGATACCCAGAAGAAGATTTCCCCTGCACAGGTGCAAAATGGTGCCGACATGGAAGGTTAGCTCTACAACTTGCGTTAAGGTTTTGTATTCAAACACTTTCCTTCACCGTGAGTCACCATGGTGTGCAGTGCATTCAAGGCCAACAGCAGGGACCCTGCGTTCATTACAGAGCCCGATAGCATCTCGGAAAATTCCTCTGCATTTTCACTGATTCTGCTGCGAATCCATAAATCTTTATGGTAAAGTTTGAATCCCGAGTTTTCGCTGCAAATATGGAGTTAAATATTGTCCAGATCGGTCACCGGAGAGTCGAGTTCTTTGCAGTTTTATGGTTGATCTGTTTCTGCTAGTTTTAAGGCCATAAAAAGTCTCGAACAAGGCGAAGATCGGGGAAGGCTATGAAAATATCGATTTTAGCTATGGCAGTGATGGAAAATGGTGGTAAAGGCATGGGAATTGGCCTATGTCCCGGACTCGGCTTGATGAATTTTAGTCGCATGTCTTCCGATGTGGATCCCAGCGCGAGGTACGAAAATCCGAGCTCAAGCGTTTTTATTAAGCTCAAGAATGTTCATATTCCGCAAAGTTTTGAGAAAAATGCGCATAAAAATGTCTAGGAAAGTGCACCGAAATTAGAGCAGAGATTGGAAAATATTCTTCAGCATGAAAATAATCTGTCGATTAATTATGATAATGTAAATGAAAAAGTTAGCGGTAATGTTAACGAGAGCATCGATCAAAATGTTCAGGATAATGCCTTACTCATTAATCATCAAAACCTTATTAATACATACCTCATATATTGGATACGTGAGTATAAAATTTACATAAATTAATATTATATATAGTTAATTGATTCTATTTTCTTTGAATCTATTAAATAATTCTATCTTCTTTAAATCAATGAATATTAACATAAATTAATATTATATATAGTTGATTGATTCTGTTGTCTTTGAATCTATTAAATAATTCTATTTTATTTAAATCAATGAATTATATGTACAGGGAAAAGGAGAGAGACAACGAAAGTGACATTCTTGCAATATTCCAAGCAAGGCAATGAATGGTTTATATGTATAGAGAGAAGGAAAGAGGCAATGAAAGAGTCATTCTTGCAATATTCCACGCAAGGGAATGAATGGTTGAGAGTTATTAAGAGTTTCTACTTGGAACAATTGCATTTAAAATTTGTATCAAGGGTTTGTTATTGCATGTAGATATGTATCCGTATGGCTATATATCATTTCTGGAGAACTGGATTTAAATGGTTATATATCATATTTATTTCTAGAGCCTTGGACTTAAATGCCTATATACCACATCTAGATATATATTTATTTCTGGAGCATTGGATTTAAATGGCTATATATCACATCTATTTTTGGAGAATTGGATTTAAATGGTTATATATCATATCTATTTCTGGAGCATTGGATTTAAATGGCATCGGATTTTTCTAACTGAATCTCTTTTGCGTTTGGTTTTTTTCTCCATAAAATATGGAGAAGAGCAATACATGCATTCATTCCGTGCATGATGCAAGCTTATATAAGAGGTGCTTTGCATTTACACGGTCGAGTGTTGGAAGCATTTCTCAATTCCAAAATAGAGCTTGAATGGAGTATCGTATGCACATTATTGCATGGTTTCCCGTGATATCATTGAGTGATTATAAAGATGGCAACAATTTTGTTTTCATTATATATATATATATATATATATATATATATATATATATATATATATATAATATATATATATATATATATATATAATAATATATATATATATGTATGTATATATATATGAAGTTTCCAACTTTCCATCCTCATAACAGTTTTAGAGATAGGAATGCAAAATAGTGCCCCAGTTTACTTTCAGTGATTTTAAAGATAGATCGTTGTTTCCAGGATCTCAGCATCAGTGCTTGACAATCTCCGTTGCTTCAGTTTGGCCCTTCATTACTTGGTTGTTTAGATTGGTTCGATGGATTGGCAGGCGAGATTATTTTAGGGTAGGATTATTTTATACAAAGTGCTTGTTTCCTCCCGGTGCTACTTTCGACCTGTTTTCAGTAGTCCCAGCAATTTAGAGTTTAATAACTTATTCGAGGGTTGTTCAGACTTGCAAATTTCCATGATATCTTATAGTTGTTTTATGTCAGGACCTATGACGCTTCAAGTTGATTGATAGTATTGGCTTGCATTTCGAAGGGGTTTCTTTACACTGAGTTATGCAAAACCTTTGTTATTCTCAGTGTATAATTGAATATATAGACAGTTGACATGTATACTTATTATCCAAGAGGTTTTTCGACCATTTTACTTCTATATTAACTGTAAAGTTTATATGTATATGGCAACTCCTTTGATTTTTTTTAATACAACATTCACTATTGTTTCGACATGTTTTTAAAAGGAGTTTTTGACAACATTGCCTTCTCTATATCATTTTCTGTATGTACTCAATAGTTATTTTCTTGGCTCTGCAATAAGTTTGTCGACGTTCTTATGGAATTTGGCCTTATCACCTGAGAGGATTTTCCCACTTAGTTTTAAAACCAAACTATTTGTTTTATGATTAAATTGACGCATGCATAACGAAAATTCCTAATTAGCATCATAATTGTCTGCTCATAATATTAGAGGGTTTGTTCTCTGTGTTTACTAATTTATTATTTGTAAAGAATAAATAGCAGACCACAAAGAAGCCAAACAGTTGATGTCCATTGTCACATTCTATTTACTGAGGGGTAATTGAGAGGCATGTTCTCTAGCCTCAATGATATTTCTTTATTTATTTTTATGTTTTTCAGTTTTCAGAAACAAGCCAAACAGTTGATGGCCATTGTCACATTCTATTTACTGAGGGGTAATTGAGAGGCATGTTCTCTAGCCTCAACGATATTACTTTATTTATTTTTATGTTTTTCAGTTTTCAGAAACAAGGTGGGTTCTGTATTTCTGCATGTTACATTTTTATACTTTATGGGCCTAAAGGCAAAAGTTTTCAATTATTCAATGAAGGTCTAGTAAATTAACACTCATGCTCTGTATTTTTTTTTTCCTAAGTTGATTTCCTGCCAATTGAGTAGACCCAAAGTATATAATCGCTGGGTTTAAAGCTTTTAATTAGCCATACCATCTATTGGTTTTCTTTTCAAAGCCACGGTTATGTAGTCATTTTGGATAAACTCATAAAACAAAATGAGTGAAATACCATTTTTCACAAAATGAATGGCACCGACTCCCTCGCCATGGCAATGCTCCTTGCAAAACCATTTCTGTATAAGTAGAAAGAACTACATTTTTAATATGCCCGATTAATCTCACTAAATAATCATATTGAGAATAAATAGACATAGGCAAAGTAATTCTATGGGGAGTATAAGAAAAATACTTTACTAATGGAGAAATTGAATTTGGTCACTGGCAGTGAAAACTGAAGAGCGTCTAGAGGTGAGTATCGACAGAGAGATGGATTTCACCACCAAATACATTGGTAACTCTATTTCACTGTTATCACAAATGAAGAAAAGTAAATTAAGCGAGAATTTCATTGTTTATCCTTTCGAATGATTTCCAGGGATGAGAGCCTGCAAACAATATTTTTGTTCTACAAAGAAAAAGCCCAGTTCAGGAATAATGTGTCAGGCATGTTATTCATGTAATTGCATTTGAGAAGAATATAGACATTTTGTTGCCACATGAAAGTGGAATAGTTGATCACTCATGCATTTAGAGCTCCTTTTTTCAGAGATAAACAAATCCATTGTTTTGTCATTGGAAGACAAAGTGCTCGACAGGTGTTCAGGCAAATGTAGGAGTATGTTGTTTGTTCATATTGGCCCATCACGATAATGGGAATATATATACTTTTTCTATATATTTCACTATAGAAAACCCATGGACTTGGCATGCTCAGATACAGTAAATGAATATAAATTGCAAAATCTGTGAAGCAATTGTTGCGTGCCCGAATGTACTGTACAAATTATTCCACTACCTTAATGATCACTGGAAAGCCAGGCCCAGCAATGCATATAATCATTCACAACAGAACTGTTTGGTCTTGGTAACCAAAGCCACCTAACAGTGCAAGTGAAAAGTTTTAGCCTTCTTATATGTTACTTCTTATATGTTACATGCACTGTAGCTAGGTGACCCGCCTAAGTGGGAGTGGAGGCAAAGAAGCTTACCTGCCCTCACTGTCTAGAATTATTACCAAGTAGCTATATGTTGGTCAACAACCCGTGACGAAGAAAGCCAACCAATATGTCATAGACATGATGAGGCAACGCATAAGTTTTGGTGATGAATACTACTTGTGGAGCTTCTTATGGAATAAAGCCTTTGGTGGGAGTGGAAGGTTTTGCTTCAAAATACCGAGTCACATTGTAATTTGGCAGCTCTTAGCTTAAACCCCTTTTTATATCCATCCGAGATATAAATATCTGAGTGTTCTTCATCCCTTGCAAACAACTACATAGAGTTGTGTTTTTATAAACTCTGTGAAATGATTTTCATGTTCAAGAGGCCTTTAGCAATCTAGCTCCATCATCGTATACTTGCTTATTCTCGAGCGTTTGTATTGTTGTTGTCGCAGACCCCGGCAGGGACTACCGCCACGACAGTGGCTCCCTTATTTTAATAAATTCATTACTAAAATGTATAAAGTAAAAATAAACCACGATCGTAAATATGGCTTGCAACAACCTATCAAATTTAATATGTGACGATTTTAAAATTGGTATCCTATTAAATGGTGAACTCGTTATTTCATTTTATTTAATTAGTACTACAATTATATAAAAGGGGTTTAACGTGTTTCTGGTTAAATGTGTTAGTTCACAATATTAATTTTGAAAAGTGAAAATTAATTAGTGAAATTTGATTATGTTATTATGTTAGTTGGCACGTTATTACGTTAGTTGGCCATTAATATGTAAGAGGAGGATTAGTAAATTTGTGAATTAAAATATCAATATTAATATTAAAATATTTGATATTTTAGTGTGATTGATGATCATATTTAACTACAATTGATCATAGATGTTCATGTTGAATATGGACAATCATTTTTTATTATTGTTGACTATGGATGATCTATTTGTATATCCATATTTGATTACAATTGAACATAGATGTTCATGTTGACTATGGATAATCATGTTGATTATGGTTGACTATGGATGACTTATTTGGAAATGGTTGACTATGTTTGACCATGTTGATTATGGATAAGCATATTAACTTTGGTTGACAATGGATGACTATGGTTGATGATGTTTTACTATGGTTACTTTTTATTGACCATGGTTATTTATGGTTGAACATAGTTGACCATAATTAACTTTAGTTGGCTTTGGATCACTATAATTAACATTGGTTGATTTATGTTTGACTTATTATTCTAAGCATATGGTTGACTTCGTTTATTATTGTTGACCTCGGTTGACTTTGGCTTACTATGAGTTCATTATTATTGAATTTCTTTTGATAGGGGTGACCACATTTGATCATGTTTGGATATGGCTGAACATGGTTGACTTATGATGACTATGGTTGATTTTTATTAATCATTGTTAGACATGGTTAATCATGTTTGACAATTTTTATTTTCATCCATGGTATGACTATGGTAATGTTGTTGGTTTTAATTATGTAAAGCTAATTATTGCACACATATATTTAATAAAATAGAAAATATGCAATGGAAAACACACATATTAACATATAGATTTTTCCTTGGAAATACAAATAGGAAAATCATCATACAATATTACAATAAGACATAAATATCATGTGGCATCCATAAATCACTAATCCATCTACCTTGTCTTAGAATACAACTGTAGTTCTTTAACTAAAACTATAAAACCCTGGGCTAAATCACCATGTGCCAAAAAATGGCTAAAAATGAAAACCAAGTGCCAAAATATGGCCAAAAAAAATTTCAGGGGTGCTTGGACTCCACAAACCCCACATAAGGGGGTATACCTCTATGACCACAAATGGACTAATCCAATGTACAACATGTGGAAGTGGTAGTGCAACGAATATAATGCATGCCCAATTATAAGAATATAAAAAAATACTCTAAAATAGAAAATTCTAAGGGTGAAACTTGGGGACTTCTTATTTTAGTTGGATGAAATTTTATTTTTAAATCCTTGGCTCATGGGAATTTGAGAGGGGAGAGCTTGAATCCGTTTCTCCTTGAAATTTTCAAATAAGATCCTCCATTTTTCCCTATTGTTCAATAAGGGAAATTATTGCGATTTTATGGGAATGATTGCCTTATAAAATTCCCAATCTTTTATGTCTTACAATATTCCCTATTGGGAAATCCAATGGCATAATGCTTTCTTCTACTTGAAAAATTCAGCAAATTTCTTGTTGTTATATTCTTTCCGCGACTACCCCATGCATGGTGGCGGGGGGGGTCACAGGGGCGTGACAACCCCACTTGTATGTTGCATGTGGCTTAGCAAGGGAAAATATCCTCCCTGCATGGGGCCTGGGGCATACTCCCTGCATGGGGCCAGGGGGAGCACCCTCAGAAATTTTTTTGGACCCTATATTAGGTGGGTAGACCTACCTATGGTTTTGTGCATAAATTTCGCACATGGTTTTGGGCATGATGGTTTTTTGTCCATGGTATTTTGCAGATCTAGTCAAGGGAACTACAATTATGTTCTAATCCAGGGTTAATGGATTGGGGTTTATGGATGCTTCGACATGTATATATATATATGTATTGTAACATTGAAAGGAATATAATGAAAAATCTATCTGGTAGTCCTCGTTTTGGGATCTAGGGGAAAATCTTCGTGCATATCTATTTTATGTTTTATGTTCTTGCCATTGTTTATTTTCTGTTTTTTTTAGAATTTGTATGCAAGTAACAAGATAACAATGCCAAGAATATATGATAATAATTTCAATTTTTTTTCCTCAAACTAAAAGATCTAGATATAGACATCATATGCATTGTAGGTTTAAGAATTTTGTTTCGATAAATTAAATCTTTAAACCAAGAAACGTTGTAATGGATAATATTTCATTAACCAATTAGAAGTGTCAGTTGTGTAATAAGTATCTTGGCGCCAAGTAGTATACCACCTTTTACTCAAGAATACGTTTTGCAATACATTTTATGGGAGAAAGAGGACTACAACCAACAAAAATCAATTATTGTCTAGTGTCAACTAGTTTTCAATGGTAAAATCTAAAGAAACTTCAATGTCAAAAACATTCTCAAAATAGTTTTAGGTTGGAGAAATTACTTTGGTAGGATGTAAACATGCTCAATTTTATAAGAAAATTTGTTTCTTATGCTTCTTTCTCAAGGATTTCACCATGGATCTTACCAATCATTATAAGGGAAGGAGATGGGAAACTCTCACTATGTTTCACACCAAGGCTTCTTATTACCTCTCAAGACATCAGCCATTGAGAACCCTAATGTAAAATCATTTTTGGCAACAAGGACTTTCCATTAACTTCGAGAGAAAACAACACAAAATGTCAAACAAAATTAGATTTTTGTAATGATATCATTCATAGTGATGTTACATTATTCTTCCTAAAATCATTGGCTAAGATTTCTTCTTTGTGCCATAAACCTATCAACACCAAGACAATTCTAGATAGTATAATGTAACAATTGCATCAATATTTGAGCAAATCTCTCTATGTGTTCCGCCGCTTTGTCCCAAAAGATAAGCACTAAACTTATACTTGTTTATAAATAAGTAAATGTGCCAAAATTTTCTTTAATTCCTTCCAAATAATATTCTCTCATTCTCCTTATCCAAGCAAATTAAAACTGAAGAACTTGTGGAGTTTAAAATTTGTTAGAAAGACTAAGGGTGGGGTGAATCAATATTTCTTACAATTTTTTATACTATGCCACTTAATAGTTTTCCATGATTAAACCAAACACACCATAAGTAGAACAAAAAAAATAACTATACTACTAAAAATAGTGACAACGCTCATCCTCTTTTACAAATATTTAGGCTCCAATCTGTATAAAAAAATATCCAACTTCTTCAAGGCTACAACCTTGAATGAGGACTCCAATCCTCAAATACAAATCGAGGCACCAATCTAGTCTCAAGAAAGACACCAATCCTCGTAGGCTCCAACCCAAACTAACACTTCCAATATAATTCAAAAATTTACCATAACATTGCTTCAATATGTCATAAAAAATCTCTCCAAAGTCTCCTCTAAAGATGCTTCAAAAAATGTCCCAAGAAGTCTTCAGGAATCTACTCAAGTTTTGTTTACAACTACCTTCAAGTCTACACAACAATGGCTCTAGGTCTATTACAAAGGTTTTTCCACTTCAAGCTTGCTTCAAAGATAACTAAATGTACTCCAAAAATACTACTTCAAGATACTTCAAGGATAAAGGCGTATGCAAGGATCACTTCACTTCTAATCCAAGTTTGGTCTTAATACTTCATAGACTTGTTCAAGTGCTAGACTAAAATTTGCTTCAAATATGGCTTTAAGAGCTCCTCCAAAAAGGCCTCCAAAATCTTCTTTTAAGACACTTCAATGTTTGGTTCTAGGTTTTCTTCAAGAGATTTCAATACTACTTGAAAAGAGCTGCCCATGAATATCTCAAGAGGAATTTCCAGGATATCTCTAATGCTTTCTCAAGATTCCACCTAAAATTTTTCTTAATGATACATCAACAAGCCAGCTATAAGTCTGCTCCAAACAAATTTAGAAGTAAGATGAAACCATAGGTCAATATCTATTCTCAAAAGAGTCTAGATACAGTCCCTTCCACAGGCCAAATGTTTCTCTTGTCTTAGGTCTGAAATTGTCCACAATAAGACTAAATTCTACAGGCATGAGGTTTGGTCATAGAGAGAGGGTCGAGCATTATCCACAAGTCTAATATTTTTCTCAAGAAGGTCAAGTTTACACAGGATATATTTTTTCATAGGGGTTTCCAAGTTACAGAGCCAAATCTGCTTACAAGAGACTGAATTACAGACCCTGAATTTATCCATAAAAAGAAAAAATATTTAGCTTAAAGAGGCTGAATTTTGAGATGTAAGGAGGTTAGCATCTGAGCTGTAAATAGGCCTAATTTTTTCTTCAAAATATAGATCAACTTTTTCTCCAAAATTAGATCAAATAACTCACCAAAGCCCTTAATCCAAAATAGTGATATAACCATAGATTCACCCTTCAAATTTCCTTTAGTTTCATGAGATATTAAACTTCTTCACTCCTTCCTTTGACTTGAATTCTCTCTCTACTCTCTTAACCGAATTGGTGACCAAATCAAGAAGAAAGTTGAATATATATAGCAGTTGAATAGGCCTATAAAGGATTTGACATGACCCTTTGAAGATACATGTCTTATAGCATAATAGACCTAAAATTTAATCTTGAGGTTCACTTATCAAGGTAATGTTGTTCAAGATATAATTAATGTAATAACAATAATTCATTGACATTTGTTGCTACAAGAGTGCGTTTCTTCCTTTAATTGATAATGTGTGAGATTATCTGAACATTATATCATTTGCAAGTTGGTTATTTTGTTTGATCAAAATGCAATATATCATATTATGGTTCTTAATAGAACACTTTGAGTCCATTGGTAAAATATCCATCCATGCAACCCATATATGGCATGTATTCCTTACTCTCCGTCATAGAACACTGGTAGAAAAACTTGCATTGATTCAAACAATGTAGACCTATTGAATTGTGTCTATATGTAAGCCCTCCAACCTTACAATGGACTCTGTGTTTCCTTTCAAAGTATGTATCTCTCTCATCCTGGAAATCTCGGCATGTCTCTCAGCCTCCTCCACCATTTGATTGAGGTCAATAATATTGCCCCTTAAATTGAACAATTTTATGTTTGTTGTATGAAAACCATGAAATGTCCTTGCATCCCCCTTGCATTGGCTTCAATGATAAATATTCAACAAAATTACTCTCGTATTTATTTAGAGAAAAGAAGTTCTTATGTAATCTTGATGAAAATAACCCTAGAAAATTGCAATAGTTTCCTTTAATAATTTTCTTAACCAATATATACATCGCACAATAAGTAGTAGGTAAATGAATACCTTTCATTTCTCTTTCTTTTATACAAAATTATTGATTATTTTTAGTTCCTCTCATTAGTCAATTATGATCATTACAACTTGTTTAAAATCCCTTGTTTTGACTATCTTGGAGCAGCTAATCTTCAAAGACCTTTAATAGATACATATATTTTACAATAAGGGATTTTAAACTTCCCTCAACAATATTTATTTCTACTTATACTCTTCAATTTGCTTACCATGTTTGAAATTACATATAGGAATGTATTTGTAATTTCCAAAATCCTATAAATATTTTAGCCTCACCACATTCATATATTTTTCCACAAAATGTGTCATTCCCCAAAAAAAATCCTATTTCTTCAAATTTCCATGGACTTACATCATGGCAATGGTCTTCTATATGTACAAGATCCTTATATTTAATATAAGCCTCTAGATACCTAACAAAAACTAGAACTACTGTCACACTCCTATCCCTTTTGATAATTGTGGTTTTCTAGTATAATATTGGAATAAACATATTGATTACATAATACCTTTTTACTATGTCATTGCCAACATACCAAATCTTAACTATCCCAAATATTTTACAAGGTTCATTATATCCAATTATATCATTCTTCCATGTCATTTAATATGAAGTGCATTTTAATGAAATTCATAGTTTATTATTATGCCCAACCAACTTCTGCAACATTGCATAGATCTCATTTATTCATTGACATGAACTATCTCGTACATGGAATGCATGCACCTTGCTCATTGTCTCTATCCAATTCTCTCTAGGTTCCTCCTCTATACTTGCTTCTTTAGTTAATAAAATTAATCATGACCCCCAAGTGAAGGATTGATCTTAAAAACATATTCATTTGCTAGTTTTTTTATATCTAAATGTTGGAATAAATTATGAAAGAACCAAACAAATATCCCACAAGACATTGGATTCAGTGTTGTATCATAATATAATCATGAACATTTTATTTTTTTTTCGAATGGTTAAATGGTTGCATGGAATGGTTAAATGTTTTGGAAAATCAATCATTCAGGATGACTACCATCCCAAAATTATCATTTCACATTTCCACTCTCTCTACTATCTTAAATCTTTGTGGCACTAGTCTAGAGTTAAGCTCTACGAAAGTTATTTTTCTTTCACAGAGAATTTGGCTTCTAGCCCACTTCTCTGGTATCTCTTAGAATAGCATACTACAAGTAGCATTAATATTTTCCCTTAATGATAATTTTGTTACCTGTGCTATTAATGATTTTCATTAGTGTTAAACTTAAATTGGTCATCAAATCTTGGGCTAAAAATTCCTTTATGAGTTTTTATATGATATTTGGAAATTATCTTACTAAATAATAATATTCTTAGTGTTGTAGGACCTTTGAGGAGTTATTAAAGGAAAAATCTAATGAATGTTAATTAATTTGAAGTTTCTGAGTTACTTAGAGTTTTGACAGGGTATTATGAAACCAAACCCTCTAAACAACACATATTGTCAACAGTAATATTAGGGTTTCATTTTTCAAACCAAGGATTTAACTTGTGACACCCTTGGAATGAATATCTTAATTATTACATTCATTTATTTATATAAATGGAAATATCTTTCTTACAGGTTGCTAAAGGTTTAGATTTAGTGAAATAATCCAACGATTTCTTCATTTTCAGATAGTATGATGGTTTTTGCATTTGAACCCTACTCGGGTTTCATGAGAGACAACATTGAATGAAGAGACCCCTTCTCTATTAGTATTGTACCTTTCCATGGATGTAGCTAATCGTTGCCAGATATTATCCCACTACATTTTGATTTACTATCCTTTATACCATCATTATTTACTCTTATATTTTTGTTATTATCTTAGATTCTTTAAATTTATTTATGAGGGTTCTAACTTAAAAACCCTTCAGGGATTTGGGTAAAGAATTTTCCAGGTGAAGGGAAACCTTTTTCGACTCCTTATTGAAGATTGTCATGGTTGCAAAATGTTTATATTTAGGTATAGACTTGAAATCCCTCTATTACTCATCTCACTTTCTAACAATAGTGTTTTAGGATTTCATTTTTTTTATATCTTAGGTTTTCTTGTAATTTCCTCTTTCCAAAAAATTTCCTTATTTAGTGGTTAACGGGAATTATAGACCCGTGTTCTTACTAATTGCTATTAATTTGATATTTGGATTACAAAACCCTATTTTTTCTCTTAAAAAATGGTTCTCAATTAGATTTATCACAAAGATTTTCTTCTTATTTACTTCCTTATAGGGTTTCGATAGTAAATGCACCTATGAAACTAACTCTTAATAGCTTAGTGTCAGTGCTTGCCATGAATAGAATTGATTACTGTCAAGTAATATCTCACCCTGTTATTTCATTTTATAAAATTCTATGTTAGTTTCTTATTTTATTTTGAGTTCTTGTTAATTTTCCTTTTGAGAGGAATGGTTTAATATCTAGGAACCCCTTTTTCCTTATAGTTTAAATGTTATGGCTCTGAGTATATGCTCGGTTCTTAAATACCATTGTTCTTGTAGCAAATGGTTCAAGCCATGGCTACTTGGAATCCTTTCAGCTAAATTCATTTTTAGAGTCCCTCAATTAAATTTATTTTATGACTAAAATATTTGTTGAAATCACTAAAAAACAATTGATGCTGCTTAGTGACAGATTTGTGTACCAAATTCCAACTTAGAGTTCTTTTCTCAATGTAATACATTAGACTTATCTCTCGAGGTAAGAACCCTATTAACACTACTTTCTATTCCAAGAGTATTGAATGTTATGGGGATTGATTCGATTGTTAACAACCATGGTTACTTCTTTACTACTACATGATTTTGGGTCTAGCATGCTTGGCCTCGAGTTATGCTACTAGCTCGAAGATTAGATCTTTGAATTTGTTGTTCAATAATTAAACGATTCATAATAATTTGACTCCTAAGTCTATCCAAACAAACTCATTTTAAAATTATTCTTGCTTTTATAATACTTTGTAATTCCTTTTATGTTTCCAAGGTTTTTGTACCCTCTTTTGTACATGGTTGATGTATATGTTTAATTCAAGTAATTTGAACATGTTTTCTTGTATATGTACCTTTA
Organism: Pinus taeda; assembly: GCA_000404065.3. Classification (NCBI taxonomy): domain Eukaryota; kingdom Viridiplantae; phylum Streptophyta; class Pinopsida; order Pinales; family Pinaceae; genus Pinus; species Pinus taeda. Next base: position 44,086 of record APFE031221637.1, read on the forward strand.
TACAGTTTAATTTATTTTACTATATGGCTTATTTCTCATGACTCTTCAGCAAAGAGTATGCAAGTTTATTCTTCTAATTGCTTCAGTACTTCTTTATCATATTACTACATACTCCAATTACTCCATAATTATTTCTTCTTTAAGCTTTCAACCAAAGTCAAGCTCAAAATTCCTCTAAGCAGACTATGAGTGAAATAAGTAGTTAAAGGGTGCATTTAACCACTTCTTGAGAGTATTATCCATGTCAAGTGTTACTATAACCAATATAAAATGGTATAAAATGGTTATGGAGGTTATCACTCCATACTAGTTTTTAAGCATGAAAAATCCACTTCAATCCTTAATCTATTCAAACATATATCAATATTTATTTTGTTTATTCTAAAAACATGAATGTATAGCAGGATTACATATTGTCAAGAGATGCATCAATTAATAATAAAACTATAAATTTTCTACTACATACTTAGTTATTTATTCTTGATAATTCTTATATACCTGTTACTACATGCTAATCATTGTTTTTCCTTTCACTTTTTCTCTAATTGTATTTTTTAATGTTCATTTGTCATAAAAATACCTATATGCTAGATAACACTAAGGAAAACATTTTTTAAAACAAACATTCTGATAACAAACAATCTACGGTAACATTTTAACTTATATGTACTATTGAAAATATAGTAGGAACAAGCATGTTCATCCCAACCAGCGAGTTGTAAACACAAGTCCCCACGAGCCTTAGGCACCTTTTGTATCAATAATGTGTCATCCTTCAGTGGTAATTTTATCCTTTCCCATGCAGACTCTAGTAGTGTATTTCCTTCTTCTCAATATATGCACTCTTCACCTTTCTGTAATAGGGATTTTTTTATACAAAATATTCCTTTTGTTTTCTTTCATTTTGCATACATTTCTATCCAATAATGCTTATCCTCCTCACAACCCATCATAACATCTCTCACTAGTTATATTGTCTCCTAGTGGTACTTATTCCTCCCAGAATCTTGGGGAATCATTGGAGGTTAAATGATTGTGACAATTATCACTTTTTTCTTGTCCACTAATTGGGACTCAACCACTTTAATAGTTTATAACATTAGAGAAACTTGACTACTCAAATGTTGGTTTCCATAATATTTCTAAATAAAAACAATATTTTATTTATAATTGTACATAGCTATTTACATCTATAATTCAAAATGTTTGCATTTAGTCTTTTCCCCCACAAGTTGTATTTCTAACTTAAAAATTATAAACATACATAATAAAAAATCCTTGCAAAACTAATTGCAAAAGAGGTATTAAATCTCCCCTTAACTTAAAAATCCTCAATTTTTTATCTATATTTATTAGTCGTGAAAGAGTGAAGGAAATGCTTCCCACATTTTCTCTTCCATCTCCTAGGTGGCCTCCTTGGGTTTGAAGTGCTTCCATTGCATGTTAATCTGGGTGATGGCTTGATTTTGAAGTTTCCCTCCTATCTACAATTTGAAAGGAGTCAATCTAGCACTCCCCTTTCTGTTCAATTGTACTACATTCCAATCAGTGATATGAGTTGGATTGTGAATATATTTCTTTGAAAGTGATACATGAAATACATTGTGAATATTATATGGGTTGGTAGTGCTAACCAGTAGGCCACTAGCCCTACTCTGGCTAGTATTTCAAATGGTCCACAAAACCTAGGTGTTAATTTAACACGACTTCCCAGCCTCAATGTAGTCCTATTTGGTTTGACTTTGATATAAACATGTTCCCCCACATCATGTTCCTTGTGAATCCCTTACTAATCCACATAACTTTTTTGTCTATCTTGAGTTGTTTTTAAGTTCTTCCTTACCTTTCTCACCACCTACTCCATAACTTTTAATATATCAAGTCCTAAAACTAATTTGTCATCTAGGTGACTCCAACTTGATGCAGTATACAATTTCCATCCATAGAGGACTTCAAAAGGACCCATTTCAAGAGATGTTTGATAACCATTATTATATGCAAATTCAACCAGATGTAAGTATCTTCACATGTAATGGGTTGATCCATTGCATAAATGTGAAATACATCTTCTAGGATCAGTTTATTTCTTTCAGACTATCCTTTAGCTTAGGGATGGTAAGCAATATTGAAATTCAATTGTGTACACAATCCTGCAAATAGTGCCTTCCAAAAATTTCATGTGAATTTTGCATCTCTATCAAGAATGATTGTTTTTAGTACTTCATGAAGTATGAATATCTCATTCATAAAATAATTAGCTATGTGAATAGTTTTGAATGTTGAATGCACTAGTATAAAATGGGTTTCCTTACTCAATTTATCGACTACAACTGTGATAAAATCATATTGTCTTTTAGTTCTAGGTAATCTTGTGATAAAATCGACGGAAATAATTCCCATTTCCACTCAAGAATAGCTAAAGGATTTAATAGCCTATAATAATGTTGGCATTCCACTTTAACTTTTTTACACTCCATACAGTTTTCTAAATGCCCAACTACTTATCCTTTCATTCCTAGCCAACAAAACATTTTCCTAAGTGTTGTAACAATTTTTTGGTAGCCAGGATGACCTGAAAAAGGGATTCTTGTGATTTTCATCTAAAATCAATTGTTTAATTTTGTGCACATTCAAGAAATAAACTGTATTTGTTTAATTCAACAAATCATCCCTATTCAAAGCATAATCTGATCCTTATATTGAACCAATTTCATTTTTCAATCTTTCTTGTATTCCTCAATGTTCTTGATACTCTAAGGCTACAATCTTGATCTATTCATTAAGATTTGAATTATCATTGCTAACAAACATCACACAAATCTAATTTAATCTTTTCCTCAATGCATCTACAATTTTATTTTATTTCCCTTAAATGTGTTTGATGCCAAAATTAAATTCACTATGGAAAGCCATCCACCTTGATTTCCTTTACATTTAAATTTGGTTGACTAAAGAAATATGTGAGGCTGATATGATCACCTACTAATGTAAATTTATTTCCCAAAAGTTAGTGTCGCCACATTTTTAAAGCATTAATTACTGCAACTAATTATAGATCATAGACAGCATAATTTTCTTCACACTCCTTTATCTTTGTAGATTCATAAGCTACAACATGGTTATCTTGCATCAACATTCACCTAATCCCTCCAAATAAGCATATGTGCACATTGTATAATATTTGTTTGGATTATCAATATTAAGTATGGGAGCTACAATTAGAAAATATTTCAACTAGTCAAAGATTTCTTGACACTTTTTGGTCCAAATGAATTTAACTACTTTCTTATGTAGAGATCTTATAGGGTAGGCCAGCTTAGAGAGCCTTCAATGAATTTACGGTAATAACCTGTAATTCCCATAAAGGATCTGATGTTAAGTACATCGTTAGGAAAAATCCAGTTAGAATTTCCTTGACCTTTTCAAGGTCTACCACAATTCCCTCGTTAGATATTACATGCTCAAAATACTAAATCTGACCTTGATAAAACTAACCCTTACTAAATTTGGCATATAATTTATCCTCTCTTAATGTTTGCAACTTTATTCTTAAGTGTTGTTCATGCTCTTCTAGTGTCTTAGTGTAAACTAGAATGACGTCAATGAATATCAATACAAATGTGTCTAAGTACTAACCAAAGACATTGTTCGTTAGACATATAAATGTGGTTGGGGAATTTGTGAGTCCAAAAGGAAGTACAATGAACTCATAATGGCCATATATGGTTGTAAAACAAGTCTTATGAATATCCTCATCTTTAATTCTTATTTGATGGTAACCAAATCTCAATTATATATTAGAGAAGATTGTTCATCCCATTACCTCATCAAATATATCTTCAATTCTAGGTAATGGATATTTGTTTTTTAACTGTCAACTTGTTCAGTTGTCTATAATTAATACATGATCTAGGAGTACCATCCTTTTTTCTTAAAAAAGGTATTAGTGCTCCCCAAATTGAGACACTTGATCTAATATATCCCATGTCCAACGATTCTTGAAGTTGCATCTTTAACTCAGTCAACTCTAGTACAATCATCCTTTAATGTGCCTTTGACATTGTAGTTACCCCAATTACAAATTCAATGGTAAAATCAATGTCCCTTTTTGGTGGTAATCCAAGAATTTCATCTAGAAAAATATCCTTGAATTCCCACACCACTACAAATTCATCCAAACTCTTTTCTTTCCTTTCCTATGCTAAATCTTCCACCTCTATTACATAGTGATTATACCCATTCCTTGCACATCTTTTTAATTGCAAGGTTGGTATTTTTCTTGTTGAGATTAGTTTGGGTATGCCTCTAATAATATGTACTACTCCCTAATAGGTTGGTACAACTAAAAACATTTTCGAAACAATTAATAATTTCTCTATGATTTTCTAACTAATCCATATCCATACCCACTAACACATCATATGTTAGACATTGGATAAAACAATGCTCACTATGTGTTTCATGACATGTGCATAACCACCACTCATGGATGTGTTAACTCTCGTGATGTGTCTGTTTACTAACACCTATGAGTTTTGGTGTAATATAAGTCATAATTCCAGCAAGTGGTATCAGAGCCAAATGTCTCGAGTTTGAATCACACTCGACTCGCGTTAGGGGGAGATTTTTGTACATTGGACAAACCAACTTTCCCCTTGTGTTTTGTGACATGCTTAATTTCCTCTCGTGAATCTGTTAACTCTGGAAATACGTTCGTTTACTAACACCAATGGGTTTTGGTGTAACATTAATCATGATTCCAAAATCGTATAGGATATTCAAATTCGTTTAAGTTTTCCACACATTAAAATTAATACGAAAAACCCTAAGATTTTTTTTATGTTTTTCCATATTTGACTTGCATTTTTCCATTATACCCAACTAACATAACTTAAAATAGCTTATGGGTCTTTTAGAATTTACACAACTTGGTTTATAATATTACCTTATATATCGATCATAATGGATTGATGTTCACCTTATCGATCCTCCAAGGCAATATTGACTCTAGGAATACTTCTAACCACATCATTTATTGTGGGATATTCTTGTACACTATGAAAAGTTTTATTGGACTTAACATTATATGAACAATTTTAAAGTAAATGAAGCTCCCCATAGCCCCAACACTTCAAGCGTTCTCTTTCCTTATCATTAGCCCTTTTACCATTTAAATCAATCAGTATGGATCCCTCTTGTGACTAAGTCATTTGTTGATTAGTATTCTTATTGAAATTTATGTTTTGATGATTTCTAAAATAGTTCTTAAATGAAGCAGATTTGAACCCTTTATTCCCTTGCATGAATTTGTCATTTTTCTTATTTTTCCAAGGCTTTGAATTATTATTTTTTGTTTAAATTTTTGGTAACATATTCTATCCTTTTGGATGGTTTCATCCATTATCTTGGGGTTGTCATATTAAATCTTCTCTTAGAAGGAGATGAGTAAATTAATGAATTAATAAATTTTGGTTTTCTCATCACAAATGTACAATACATATCATAAGAGATGGGTGAATTTAGGGACCAATTCATCCATAGTCATATAAACAAGATTTATTTCATGGACCTCTTTAGCCCTATCATCATAATATCTTTTTGTCAAATATTTTCCTTTGAAGTGTTATTTGAAAATCCTCATAACTCATACTCTTATATTCTATATTATGTATAGTTTTAATTTCATCCCACCATGAGGATGAATTACCATGTACCTAGTAAGTGGCCAATATGGCTTTCATATTATTGGTATATTCATATAATTGAAATTATTTATTCATATTTAACATCCATGCTTTAGTTGCCTCCTTCGATTCACCATCAAATACTAGAGGCCTAATTTTCTTGAATTATCCCTGTAGTTCTACTTTCTTCTTCGTCACCTGATTAGGTGCTATAAGTGTAATTTTGGTTAAACTGTGTTCAATTCCTTCTTCACCTAATTCCTTTTCATTTCAGGTTTGAGAGGCTCACTCTCATCTATATTATCCTATTCATTCCTTTTGTGGGATTTCTCTTTGTCTCCATTATCCAAGCTTTGTCCTAATGTAATTTAATTTAGTTTTTTTATTAAACTTTTTATAATTTTTTCCTGGTCATCACAAGCTTTCAATAGTTCTTCATTATCTACTCTAATACTTGCTAATTCTACTTTCAGAACTTTCATAATCTCTAACAGTTTTATTGAATGTGATGTTGTTTCACCACCAAGTTATACCCAAAGTTCCTCTCCATCAAGAGGTCTTGAAGATGGTTTTGACATGATCATTCTTACTTTTCTCCTTACTATGTAAGACAAAACATTTATTCAATAAATTTTAACTTGGATATGGCTCAAAGGCCTAAGAACTCTAACCTACAACACTAATACCATATGTAATGTATCCCAGTACCAAAAAAAATAAAAATATATTTAATTCAAAAATTTGTGAGGCAAATATTACTCTTACATAATGATTCTAATGAATCATTATATACTTTCTATATTTGTTCTAAACAAAATTTTAATTAATATTAATGTCGCAACCCTAGTCATTGTTCCACTAAATAGGTTTATGCTACATACCAAGATGGAACTATTGTATGTTATATGTTCTTCCCCTTTAGATCAAGGGCATTATTATATTCATGTTTAAATATTTAATAATTTTACCCATTACATGAACCCCTCCCCTTGCAAACCAATACACATGGAGTAGAGTTAAAATTTAATTAATTTTTAATGTAAAATCTAAATAATTCATAAATTAAACATGTGAAAATAATTATATAATTGGAGACAATTTAAAGAAAATTAGTGTAGATTTAAAATTTAATTAAATTTTTAATGAGAGGTTTAAAAAATTACTTCATGTTATAGTTTAGCGTTTCATGCTTTTCTTTGGGAGATATATTTCTCAAATTCTTATTATATGCCTTTTTCTTGAGATAAAAAGTAATTTAAAAAAACAGTTATTTTTAATTAATATAAAACAAATAAATGCTGATATGTATAAGGATTACCTATTCCTCTCACTTTTTGAAGTTGAAGAAAAGTTGAAGAACATATTTACAGTTTCCTATGTATTTAAACAACCTAACAAAACGAAAAAACGAACGACCTCTGAATAAATTTCTAACTATACAATACTGAAGGACGTTGGATGTTCCGTTATAAAAAGCACACCGTTCCTCCATTTAAATTACTGTTTAGTGTTTTTGAATATACATTTATATTCCAGCACGAAACCCTAGTTGCCGCAGCATCCTTCAATAGTCCAATACGATTCCGGACTCAGAGGCCAGTATAGAGGATCGTGAAGATCCTTGTTGTCCACAACCTTATCCTTTAACGCTTTCAAGGTCCGGCCCATTTCATCATCCAGCCGCATGAGTGATTTTTCCATCGTGGAAGTGAAGCTCGTTCCATCCTCGTAATCTAAACGCCTAGGAGCAAGTTTGTCATGACTGACTAGAAAATTTACGATGCATTACAGAGATTTCTGAGCAAGCAAGGAGATGGTCACCAACTTTATTGGCCTCACTCAAAAAATCATGAAAATTTAATCCGTTTGAGTTGAACTCGCGGAACTCTGTCTCAGTCCCATCAAAATCTTGCTTAAAAACAGAAGAATGCGATGAGATTCTATCCCACTCTTGACGTTTCTGTTGTGAAAAGCAGAGCTTCTCACCTACGTAGCTACTTAAACCGTCATTTAGACGTACAGGAAGAGTCCCACTGGACAATATACAATTTGAGCCGGTGCTCTCATTTGAAGAAGTCAAACATTTCTCTTCTGAATCTATATCTGTCAGACATATCTCCAAATTTTCAGCCACAATTCCACATGACATACCTGCAGTGGCATCTGATCGATTAAGAACAACTACTTCCCCCGCAATTGGGTTGTACTTGGATCCATTAATGGGAGACACAATTTCTAGTTTCTCATTGGTAACAACCGAGGAGGCGATATTAGGTGACTGTTTCGCAGGCTGCAAATTCAACTCTGCCAATGCCCGGTCATAGTGCTGACCTTTGAAGAGATCCAAGTTAAGCTGATCATCATCCACAGCATTAACTGATTCAACTCGTAAACTAATTTCGTTTTTGGGGTTCAAGCCCCGAGGGGTTTCGGAGAAAAACCTAACAGCGTTCCTAGAAGCCTTCAATTTAGGGTTTGTGGAATTCTCTTTTAATGGACGTTCCCCAGATTTCCCACAAGAGTACGCTTCAGATTTTGGACCCACTGGCATTTTAACACTGCTCTGTGTGGATGAACTTCCAGATTTCGGACCCACCCGCATTTTAAAACTGTTGTTTGTGGAAGAACTCTGACCCACCGGCATTTTAACACTGCTATTTGTGGATGAACTTTCAAATTTCGGACCCACCCGCATTTTAACACTGCTCTGTGTGGATGAACTTTTAGATTTCGGATCCACCGGCATTTTATCACTGCTCTTTGTGGATGAAGTTGGCAATCTAGCCCTGGGTACTTTCAACTTTGTGTCTTGAGCAAACACCATATTGTTATCCTGTGAATGAATCCTTTGGTTTTAAAGAATCCATCTTTAAAATCAAACTATGTTAGTCGGCCTATTTAAGATAACCCAGCAATATTCAAGATATTTCGAATGATCTAGATAGCTAAGTAATATTTAAAGTATCTGTGAAATAAACGAGGTATAGAATTTTAGTGTTTTAGTCTTCTTAAACGAATTAAATAATACTTTTAAAATGGAACTCAGTAGATGTGTTTTTTTTGGGGTTCACATAGACATTCGGAACAACATCCTTTTCCCCTAATGATTTGTAAAATGTTTATTATGTATAAAACAAATATAATATTACTTATGAAAGATGTTCACAACAATATATAAATTGCAATATTTTCTTATTATTATTTTAATAAATTCATTATTAAAATGTATAAAGTAAAAATAAACCATGATCGTTAAAAATATGGCTTGCCACAACCTATCAAATTTAATATGTGACAATTTTAAAATTGGTATCCTATTAAATGGTGAACTCGTTATTTCTTCTTATTTAATTATGCAGTTGTCCTTAAACCCCGACTTTTGAAAGCTTTCCGGTGGTTTTTCCGGCAAAATCCGCAGTAAATTACGGAACAACAAGTTTGATAGCTATTTCTGCACAATCAAAGCGTCCAAGGGTTTCCCAGGGTGCTGAAACCAAATATGCAGTTAAAAAACCATTTTAACTGCAACAAAAACCATTTTAACTGCAATTTCTTCCGCCGGATTCCGTCACCGGAATCTCCAAAAAGTCGCATTATAGACAACTCCTTTAATTAGTACTACAATTATATAAAAGGGGTTGAAATGTGTTGGTTCACAATATTAATTTTGAAAAGTGAAAATTAATTAGTGAAATTTGATTATGTTATTAGGTTAGTTGGAGATTAATATGTAAGAGGAGGATTAGTAAATTTGTGAATTAAAATATCAATATTAATATTAAAATACTTGATATTTTAGTGTGATTGATGACCATATTTAACTACAATTGATCATAGATGTTCATGTTGAATATGGACAACCATTTTTTATTATGGTTGACAATGGATGATCTATTTGGATATCCATATTTGATTACAATTGAACATAGATGTTAATGGTGACTACGGATAATCATGTTGATTATGGTTGACTATGGATGACCTATTTTGATATGGTTGACTATGTCTGACAATGTTGACTATGGATAAGCATATTAACTTTGGTAGACAATGGATGACTATGGTTGATGATGTTTTACTATGGTTACATTTTATTGACCATGGTTATTTATGGTTGAACATAGTTGACCATAATTAACTTTAGTTGGCTTTGGATCACTATAATTAACATTGGTTGATTTATGTTTGACTTATTATTCTAAACATATGGTTGACTTCGTTTATTATTGTTGACCTCAGTTGACTTTGGCTTACTATGAGTTCATTATTATTGAATTTGTTTTGATAGGGGTGACCACATTTGATCATGTTTGGATATGGCTGAACATGGTTGACTTATGATGACTATGATTGATTTTTATTAATCATTGTTAGACATAGTTAATCATGTTTGACCATGTTTATTTTCATCCATGGTATGACTATGGTAATGTTGTTGGTTTTAATTATGTAAAGCTAATTATTGCACACAGATATTTAATAAAATAGAAAATATGCAATGGAAAACACACATATTAACATATAGATTTTTCCTTGGAAATACAAATAGGAAAATCATCATACAATATTACAATAAGACATAAATATCATGTGGCATCCATAAATCACTAATCCATCTACCTTTTCTTAGAATACAACTATAGTTATTTAACTAAAACTACAAAACCCTGGGCTAAATCACCATGTGCCACAAAATGGCTAAAAATGAAAACCAAGTGCCAAAATATGGCTAAAAAAAAATTTCAGGGGTGCTTGGACTCCACAAACCCCACATAAGGGGGTCTACCTCTATGACCACAAATGGACTATTCCAATGTACAACATGTGGAAGAAAAATGGACTAATCCAATGTACAACATGTGGAAGTGGTAGTGCAATGAATATAATGCATGCCCAATGATAATAATATAAAAAAATACTCTAAAATAGAAAATTATGAGGGTGAAACTTGGGGATTTCTTATTTTAGTTGGATGAAATTTTATTTGTAAATCCTTGGCTCATGGTAGTTTGAGAGGGGATAGCTTGAATCCATTTCTCCTTGAAATTTTCAAATAAGATCCTCCATTTTTCCCTATTGTTCAATAATGGAAATTATTGCGATATTTTTCACCGTAATTTTATGGGAATGATTAATTTTCCTTATGTCTTACAAAATTCCCAATCTTTTGTGCCTTATAAAATTCCCAATCTTTTATGTCTTACAATATTCCCTATTGGGAAATCCAATGGCATAATGCTTTCTTCTACTTGAAAAATTAAGCAAATTTCTTGTTGTTATATTCTTTCCATGACTACCCCATGCATGGTGGTGGGGAGGGGGGTCACACGCATGTGACAACCCCCCTTTTATGTTGCCTGTGGGTTAGCAAGGGGACAATATCCTCCCTGCATGGGGCCCGGGGCAGGGAAATTTTTTTGGACCCTATATTAGGTGGGTAGACCTACCTATGGTTTTGTGCATGAATTTTGCACATGGTTTTGGGCATGATGGTTTTGTGTCCATGGTATTTTGTAAATTTGGTCAAGGGAACTACAATTATGTTCTAATCCAGGGTTTATGGATGCTTTGGCATGTATATATATGTATTGTAACATTGAAAGGAATATAATGAAAAATCAATGTGGTAGTCCTCGTTTCAGGATCTAGGCGAAAATCTCCATGCATATCTATTTTATGTTTTATGTTCTTGCCATTGTTTATTTTCTATTTGTTTTAGAATTCATATGCAAGTAAAAAGATAACAATGGCAAGAATATATGATAATCATTTCAATTTTTTTCCTCAAACTAAAAGAACTAGATATAGACATCATATGCATTGTAGGTTTAAGAATTTTGTTTAGATAAATTAAATCTCTAAACCAAGAAAAGTTGCAATGGATAATCTTTCATTAACCAATTAGAAGTGTCAGTTGTGTAATGAGTATCTTGGCACCCAAGTAGTATACCACCTTTTACTCAAGAATACGTTTTGCAATACATTTAATGGGAGAAAGAGGACTACAACCAACAAAAATCAATTATTGTCTAGTGTCAACTAGTTTTCAATGGTCAAATCTAAAGAAACTTCCATGTCAAAAACAATCTCAAAAAAGTTTTAGGTTGGAGAAATTACTTTGGTAGGATGTAAACATGCTCAATTTTATAAGAAAATTTGTTTCTTATGCTTCTTTCTCAAGGATGTCGCCATGGATCTTACCAATCAATATAAGGGAAGGAGGTGGGACACTATGTTTCACAACAAGGCTTCTTATTACCTCTCAACACATCAGCCATTGAGAACCCTAATGTAAAATCATTTTTGGCAACAAGGACTTTCCTTTAACTTCGAGAGAAAACAAAACAAATTTTCAACTAATATTAGATTTTTGTGATGATATCATTCATAGTGATGTTACATTATTATTCCTAAAATCATTGGCTAAGTTTTCTTCTTTATGCCATAAACCTATCAACACCAAGATAATTCTAGATAGTAAAATGCAACAATTGCGTCAATATTTGAGCAAATCTCTCTATGTGTTCCTCCACTTTGTCCCAAAATATAAGCACTAAACTTATACTTGTTTATCAATAAGTAAATGTGCCAAAATTTTCTTTAATTCCTTCCATATAATATTCTCTCATTCTCCTTATCGAAGCAAATTAAAATTGAAGAACTTGTGGAGTTTAAAACTTGTTGGAAAGACTAAGGGGGGTTGAATCAGTATTTCTTAGAATTTTTTATATTATGCCACTTAATATTTTTCCATGATTAAACCAACCAAACAAACCGTAAGTAGAACAAAGAAAATAATTATATTACTAAAAATAGTGAGGAATCTCATCCTCTTTTACAAATATTTAGGCTCCAACCTGTATAAAAAAATATCCAACTTCTTCAAGACTACAACCTTGAATGAGGACTCCAATCCTCAAATACAAATCCAGGCACCAACCTAGTCTCAAGAAGGGCACCAATCCTCTTAGGCTCCAACACAAACTAACACTTCTAATATAATTCAAAAATTTACCATAACATTGCTTCAAGATGTCATCAAAAATCTCTCCAAAATCTCCTCCAAAGAAGCTTCAAAAAATGTCCCAAGAAATCTTCAGGAATCTACTCAAGTTTTGTTTGCACAACAATGTCTCTAGGTCTATTACAAAGGTTTTTCCACTTCAAGCTTGCTTCAAAGATAACTAAATGTACTCCAAAAATACTACTTCAAGATACTTCAAGGATAAAGGTGTATGCAAGGATCACTTCACTTCTACTCCAAGTTTGGTCTTAATACTTCATAGACTTCTTAAAATGATAGACTAAAATTTGCTTCAAATATGGCTTTAAGAGCTCCTTCAGAAAGGCCTCCAAAATCTTCTTTTAAGACACTTCAATGTTCTATTCTAGGTTTTCTTCAAGAGATTTCAATACTACTTCAAAAGAGCTACCCAAGAATATCTCAAGAGGCATTTCCACGATGTCTCTAATGCTTTCTCAAGATTCCACCTCAAAATTTTCTTAATGATACATGAACAAGCCAAGTATAAGTCTTCTCCAAACAAACTTAGAAGTAAGATGAAACCATAGGTCAAGATCTATTCTCAGAAGAGTCTCAATACAGTCCCTTCCACAGGCCAAATTTTTCTCTTGTCTTAGGTCTGAAATTGTCCACAATAAGACTAAATTCCACAGGTATGAGGTTTGATCATAGAGAGAGGGTCGAGCATTATCCACAAGTCTGATATTTTGCTCAAGAAGGTCAACTTTACACAGGACATATTTTTTCATAGGGGTTTCCAAGTTATAGAGCCAAATCTTCTTACAAGAGATCGAATTATAGACCCTGAATTTGTCCATAAAAAGCAAAAATATTTAGCGTAAAGAGGCTGAATTTTGAGATGTAAGGAGGTTAGCATTAAATAGGCCTAATTTTTACTTCAAAATATAGATCAACATTTTCTCCAAAATTAGATGAAATAACTCACCAAAGCCCTTAATCCAAAATAGTGATATAACCATAAATTCACCCTTCAAATTTCCTTTAGTTTCATGAGATATTAAACTTCTTCACTCCTTCCTTTGACTTGAATTCTCTCTCTACTCTCTTAACCGAATTGGTGACCAAATCAAGAAGACAAGTTGAATATATATAGTGGCTGAATAGGCCTATAAAGGATTTGACATGACCCATTGAAGATACATGTCTTATAGCATAATCGACCTAAAATTTAATCTTGAGGTTGACTTATCAAGGTAATGTTGTTCAAGATATAATTAATGTAATAACAATAATTCATTGACATTTGTTGGTACAAGAGTGTGTTTCTTCCTTTAATGGATAATGTGTGAGATTATCTGAACATTATATCATTTGCAAGTTGGTTATTTTGTTTGATCAAGATGTAATATACCATATAATATATTGTTGGTGCTGAATAGAACACCTTGAGTCCATTGGTAAAATATCCATCCATGCAACCCATATCATTACTCTCTACCATAGCACACTGGTAGAAAAACTTACATTGATTCAAACAATGTAGACCTATTGAATTGTGTCTATATGTAAGCCCTCCAACCTTAGAATGGACTCTGCGTTTCCTTTCAAATTATAAATCTCTCTCATCCTGGAAATCTCAACATGTCTCTTAGCCTCCTCCACCATTTGATTGAGGTCAGTAATATTGCCCCTTAAATTGAACAGTTTTATGTTTGTTGTATGTAAACCATGAAATGTCCTTGCATCCCCTTGCATTGGCATCAATGATAAATATTCACAAAATTACTCTCATATTTATTTAGAGAAAAGAAGTTCATATGTAATCTTGATGAAAATAACCCTCGAAAATTGCAGTAGGTTCCTTTAATAGTTTTCTTAACCAATATAGACATCTCACAATAAGTAGTAGGTAAATGAATACCTTTCATTTCTCTTTGTTTTATACAAAATTATTGATTATTTTTAGTTCCTCTCATTAGTCAATTATGATCATTACAACTTGTTTAAAATCCCTTGTTTCTGCTTACTTCTACTCTTCAATTTGTTTACCATGTTTGAAATTACATGTAGGAATGTATTTGTAATTTCCAAAATCCTATAAATATTTTAGCCTCACCACATTCATATATTTTTCCACAAAAGGTGTCATTCCCCAAAAAAAAATCCTCTTTCTTCAAATTTCCATGGACTTACATCATGGCAATGGTCTTCTATATGTACAAGATCCTTATATTTAATATAAGCCTCTAGATACCTAACAAAAAACTTAGAACTACTCTCACACTCCTATCCTATTTGATAATTGTGGTTTTCTAGTATAATATTGGAATAAACATATTGATGACATAATACTTTTTTACTATGTCATTGCCAACATACCAAATTTTAACTATCCCAAACATTTTACAAGGTTCATTGTATCCAATTATATCATTCTTCCATATCATTTAATATGAAGTGCATTTTAATGAAATTCATAGTTTATTATTATGCCCAACCAACTTCTACAACATTGCATAGATGTCATTTATTCATTGACATGAACTATCTCGTACATGGAATGCATGCACCTTGCTCATTGTCTCTATCCAATTCTCTCTAGGTTCCTCCTCTATACTTGCTTCTTTAGTTAATAAAATTAATCATGACCCCAAGTGAAGGATTGATCTTAAAAACGTATTCATTTGCTAGTTTTTTTATATCTAAATGTTGGAATAAATTATGAAAGAACCAAACAAATATCCCACAAGACATTGGATTCAGTGTTGTATCGTAATATAATCATGAACATTTTTAATTTTTTTTGGAATGGTTAAATGGTTGCATGGAATGGTTAAATGGTTTGGAAAATCAATCATTCGGGATGACTACCATCCCAAAATTATCATTTCACATTTCCACTCTCTCTACAATCTTAAATCTCTGTGGCACTAGTCTAGAGTTAAGCTCTACGAAAGTTATTTTTCTTTCACAGAGAATTTGGCTTCTAGCCCACTTCTGTGGTATCTTTTAGAATAGCATAGTACAAGTAAAATTTATATTTTCCCTTAATGATAATTTTGTTACCTGTGCTATTAATCGTTTTCATCAATGTTAAACTTAAATTGGTCATCAAATCTTGGGCTAAAAATTCCTTTATGAGTTATTATATGATATTTGGAAATTATCTTACTAAATAATAATATTCTTAGTGTTGTAGGACCTTTGAGGAGTTATTGAAGGAAAAATCTAATGAATGTTAGTTAATTTGAAGTTTCTGAGTTACTTAGAGTTTTTGATAGGGTATTATGAAACCAAACCCTCTAAACAACACATATTGTCAATAGTAATATTAGGGTTTCATTGTTCAAACCAGGGATTTAACTTGTGACACCCTTGGAATGAATATCTTAATTATTACATTCATTTATTTATATAAATGGAAATATCTTTCTTACAGGCTGCTAAAGCTTTAGATTTAGTGAAATAATCCAAGGATTTCTTCATTTTCAAATAGTATGATGGTTTTTGCATTTGAACCCTACTCGGGTTTCATGAGAGACAACATTGAATGAAGAGACCCCTTCTCTATTAGTATTGTACCTTTCCATGGATGTAGCTAATCGTTGCCAGATATTATCCCACTACATTTTGATTTACTATCCTTTATACCATCATTATTTACTCTTATATTTTTATTATTATCTTAGATTCTTTAAATTTATTTATGAGGGTTCTAACTTAAAAACCCTTCAGGGATTTGGGTAAAGAATTTTCCAGGTGAAGGGAAACCTTTGTCGACTCCTTATTGAAGATTGTCATGGTTGCAAAATGTTTATATTTAGGTATAGATTTGAAATCCCTCTATTACTCATCTCATTTTCTAACAATAGTGTTTTAGGATTTCATCTTTCTATATCCTAGGTTTTCTTGTAATTTCCTCTTTCCAAAAAAATTCCATATTTAGTGGTTAACTGGAATTAAAAACCTGTGTTCTTACTAATTGCTATTAATTTTATATTTGGATTACAAAACTCTATTTTTTCTGTTAAAAAATGGTTCTCGATTTTATTTATCACAAAGATTTTCTTCTTATTTACTTCCTTACAGGGTTTCGATAGTAAATGCACCTATGAAACTAACTCTTAATAGCTTAGCGTCAGTGCTTTCCATGAATAGAATTGATTACTATCAAGTAATATCTCACCCTGTTATTTCATTTTATAAAATTCTATGTTAGTTTCTTATTTTATTTTGAGTTCTTGTTAATTTTCCTTTTGAGAGGAATGGTTTAAAATCTAGGAACCCCTTTTTCCTTCTAGTTTAAATGTTATGGCTCTGAGTATATGCTCAGTTCCTAATTACCATTGTGCTTGTAGCAAATGGTTCAAGCCATGGCTACTTGGAATCCTTTCAGCTAAATTCATTTTTAGAGTCCCTCAATTCAAGTTATTTTATGACCAAAATATTTGTTGAAAGCACTAAAAAAACAATTGATGCTACTTAGTAACATATTTGTGTACCAAATTCCAACTTAGAGTTCTTTCCTCAATGTAATACATTAGACTTATCTCTCCAGGTAAGAACCCTATTAACACTACTTTCTATTCCATGAGTATTGAATGTTATGGGGATTGATTCGATTGTTAACAACCATGGTTACTTCTTAATTACTACATGATTTTGGCTCTAGCATGCTTGGCCTCGAGTTATGCTACTAGCTCGAAGATTAGATCTTTGAATTTGTTGTTCAATAATTAAATGATTCATAATAATTTGACTCCTAATTCTATCCAAACAAACTCATTTTAAAATTACTCTTGGTTTTATAATACTTTGTAATTCCTTTTATGTTTCCAAGGTTTTTGTACCCTCTTTTGTACATGGTTGATGTATATGTTTAATCCAAGTAATTTGAACACGTTGTCTTGTATATGTACCTTTATACAGTATAATTTATTTTACTCTATGGCTTATTTCTCATGACTCTTCAGCAAAGAGTATGCAAGTTTATTCTTCTAATTGCTTCAGTACTTCTTTATCATATTACTACATACTCCAATTACTCCATAATTATTTCTTCTTTAAGCTTTCAACCAAAGTCAAGCTCAAAATTCCTCTAAGCAGACTATGAGTGAAATAAGTAGTTAAAGGGTGCATTTAACCACTTCTTGAGAGTATTATCCATGTCAAGTGTTACTATAATCAATATAAAATGGTTATGGAGGTTATCACTCCATACTAGTTTTCAAGCATGAAAAATCCACTTCAATCCTTAATCTATTCAAACATATATCAATCTTTATTTTGTTTATTCTAAAAACATGAATGTATAGCAGGATTACATATTGTCAAGAGATGCATCAATTAATAATAAAACTATAAATTTTCTACTACATACTTAGTTATTCATTCTTGATAATTCTTATATACCTATTGCTACATGCTAATCATTGTTTTTCCTTTCACTTCTTCTCTAATTGTATTTTTTAATGTTCATTTGTCATAAAAATACCTATATGCTAGATAACACTAAGGAAAACATTTTTAAAACAAACATTCTCATAACAATCTACGGTAACATTTTAACTTATATGTACTATTGAAAATATAGTAGGAACAAGCATGTTCATCCCAACTAGCGAGTTGTAAACACAAGTCCCCACGAGCCTTAGGCACCTTTTATATCAATAATGTGTCATCCTTCAGTGGCAATTTTATCCTTTCCCATGCAGACTCTAGTAGTGTATTTCCTTCTTCTCAATATATGCACTCTTCACCTTTCTATACGAGGGATTTTTTTATACAAAATATCCCTTTTTTCTTCTTTCTTTTTGCATACATTTCTATCCAATAATGCTTATCCTCCTCACAACCCATCATAACATCTCTCACTAGTTATATTGTCTCCTAGTGGTAGTTAATCCTGCCAAAATCTTGGGGAATCATCGGAGGTTAAATGATTGTGACAATTATCAGTTTTTTCTTGTCCACTACTTGGGACTCAACCACTTTAATAGTTTATAAGATTAGAGAAATTTGACTACTCAAATGTTGGTTTCCATAATATTTCTAAATAAAAACAATATTTTATTTATAATTGTACATAACTATTTACATCTGTAATTCAAAATGTTTGCATTTAGTCTTGTCCCCCACAAGTTGTATTTCTAACTTAAAAGTTATAAACATACATAATAAAAAATACTTGCAAAATTGATTGAAAAAGAGGTATTAAATCTCCCCTTAACTTAAAAATCCTCAATTTTTTATTTATATTTATTAGTCGTGAAAGAGTGAAGGAAATGCTTCCCACATTTTCCATTTTCTCTTCCATCTCCTAGGTGGCCTCCTTGGGTCTGAAGTGCTTCCATTGCATGTTAATCTGGGTGATGGCTTGATTTTAAAGTTTCCCTCCTATCTAAAATTTGAAAGGGGTCAATCTAGCACTCCCCTTTCTGTTCAATTGTACTACATTCCAATCAGGGATATGAGTTGGATTGTGAATATATTTCTTTGAAAGTGATACATGAAATACATTGTGAACATTATATGGGTTGGTAGTGCTAACCAGTAGGGCACTAGCCCTACTCTCGCTAGTATTTCAAATGGTCCACAAAACCTAGGTGTTAATTTAACACGACTTGCGAGCCTCAATGTAGTCCTATTTGGTTTGACTTTGATATAAACATGTTCCCCCACATCATGTTCCTTGTGAATCCCTTACTAATCCACATAACGTTTTTGTCTATCTTGAGTTTTTTTTAAGTTCTTCCTTACCTTTCTCACCACCTACTCCATAACTTTTAATATATCAAGTTATAAAACTAATTTTTCATCTAGGTGACTCCAACTTAATGGAGTATAGAATTTTCATCCATAGAGGACATCAAAAGGACCCATTTCAAGAGATGTTTGATAACCATTATTATATGCAAATTCAACCAGATGTAAGTATCTTCACATGTAATGGGTTGATCCATTGCATAAATGTGAAATACATCTTCTAGGATCGGTTTATTTCTTTCAAACTATCCTTTAGCTTAGGGATGGTAAGTAATGTTGAAATTCAATTGTGTACACAATCCTGCAAATAGTGCCTTCCAAAAATTTCATGTGAATTTTTCATCTCTATCAAGAATGATTGTTTTTAGTACTTCACGAAGTATGAATATCTCATTCATAAAAGAATTAACTATGTGAATAGTTTTGAATGCTGAATGCACTGGTATAAAATGGCTTTCCTTACTCAATTTATCAACTACAACTATGATAAAATCATATTGTCTTTTAGTTCTAGGTAATCTTGTGATAAAATATACGGAAATAATTTCCCATTTCCACTCAAGAATAGCTAAAGGATTTAATAGCCTATAATAATGTTGGCATTCCACCTTATCCTTTTTACACTCCATACAGTTTTCTAAATGCCCAACTACTTATCCTTTCATTCCTAGCCAACAAAACATTTTCCTAAGTGTTGTAACAATTTTTTGGTAGCCAGGATGACCTGAAAAATGGATTCTTGTGATGTTCATCTAAAATAAGTTGTTTAATTTTGTGCACATTCAAGAAATAAATTGTATTTTTTTAATTCAACAAAACATCCCTATTCAAAGCATAATCTAAGGCTACAATCTTGATCTATTCATTAAGATTTGAATTATCATTGCTAACAAACATCACACAAATCTAATTTAATCTTTTTCTCAATGCATCTACAATTTTATTTTATTTCCCTTAAATGTGTTTGATGCCAAAATTAAATTCACTATGGAAAGCCATCCACCTTGATTTCCTTTACATTTAAATTTGGTTGACTAAAGAAATATGTGAGGCTGATATGATCACCTACTAATGTAAATTTATTTTCCAAAAGTTAGTGTCGCCACATTTTTAAAGCATGAATTACTGCAACTAATTATAGATCATAGACAACATAATTTTCTTCACACTCCTTTATCTTTCTAGATTCATAAGCTACAACATGTTTATATTGCATCAACATTCACCTAATCCCTCCAAATAAGCATATGTGCACATTGTATAATATTTGTTTGGATTATCAATATTAAGTATGGGAGCTACAATTAGAAAATATTTCAACTAGTCAAAGATTTCTTGACACTTTTTCGTCCAAATGAATTTAACTACTTTCTTATGTAGAGATCTTATAGGGTAGGCCGGCTTAGAGAGCCTTCAATGATTTGATGTCAAGTACATCTTTAGGAAAAATCCAGTTAGAATTTCCTTGACCTTTTCAAGGTCTACCACAATTCCCTCGTTAGATATTACATGCTCCAAATACTAAATCTGACCTTGATAAAACTAACCCTTACTAAATTTGGCATATAATTTATCCTCTCTTAACGTTTGCAACTTTATTCTTAAGTGTTGTTCATGCTCTTCTAGTGTCTTAGTGTAAACTAGAATGACGTCAATGAATATCAATACAAATGTGTCTAAGTACTAACCAAAGACATTGTTCATTAGACACATAAATGTGGTTGGGGAATTTGTGAGTCCAAAAGGAAGTACAATGAACTCATAATGGCCATATATGGTTCTAAAACAAGTCTTATGAATATCCTCATCTTTAATTCTTATTTGATGGTAACCAAATCTCAATTATATATTAGAGAAAATTGTTGATCCCATTACCTGATCAAATATATCATCAATTCTAGGTAATGGATATTTGTTTTTTAACTGTCAACTTGTTCAGTAGTCTATAATTAATACATGATCTAGCAGTACCATCCTTTTTTCTTAAAAAAAGTACTAGTGCTCCCCCAATTGAGACACTTGATCTAATATATCCCATGTCCAACAATTCTTGAAGTTGCATCTTACTCAGTCAACTCTAGTACAATCATCCTTTAATGTTCCTTTGACACTGTAGTTACCCCAATTATAAATTCAATGGTAAAATCAATGTCCCTTTTTGGTGGTAATCCAAGAATTTCATCTAGAAAAATATCCTTGAATTCCCACACCACTACAAATTCATCCAAACTCTTTTCTTTCCTTTCCTATGCTAAATCTTCCACCTCTATTACATAGTGATTATACCCATTCCTTGCACATCTTTTTAATTGCAAGGTTGGTATTTTTCTTGTTGAGATTAGTTTGGGTATGCCTCTAATAATATGTACTACTCCCTAATAGGTTGGTACAACTAAAAACATTTTCGAAACAATTAATAATTTCTCTATGATTTTCTAACTAATCCATATCCATACCCACTAACACATCATATGTTAGACATTGGATAAAACAATGCTCACTATGTGTTTCATGACATGTGCATAACCACCACTCATGGATGTGTTAACTCTCGTGATGTGTCTGTTTACTAACACCTATGAGTTTTGGTGTAATATAAGTCATAATTCCAGCAAGTGGTATCAGAGCCAAATGTCTCGAGTTTGAATCACACTCGACTCGCGTTAGGGGGAGATTTTTGTACATTGGACAAACCAACTTTCCCCTTGTGTTTTGTGACATGCTTAATTTCCTCTCGTGAATCTGTTAACTCTGGAAATACGTTCGTTTACTAACACCAATGGGTTTTGGTGTAACATTAATCATGATTCCAAAATCGTATAGGATATTCAAATTCGTTTAAGTTTTCCACACATTAAAATTAATACGAAAAACCCTAAGATTTTTTTTATGTTTTTCCATATTTGACTTGCATTTTTCCATTATACCCAACTAACATAACTTAAAATAGCTTATGGGTCTTTTAGAATTTACACAACTTGGTTTATAATATTACCTTATATATCGATCATAATGGATTGATGTTCACCTTATCGATCCTCCAAGGCAATATTGACTCTAGGAATACTTCTAACCACATCATTTATTGTGGGATATTCTTGTACACTATGAAAAGTTTTATTGGACTTAACATTATATGAACAATTTTAAAGTAAATGAAGCTCCCCATAGCCCCAACACTTCAAGCGTTCTCTTTCCTTATCATTAGCCCTTTTACCATTTAAATCAATCAGTATGGATCCCTCTTGTGACTAAGTCATTTGTTGATTAGTATTCTTATTGAAATTTATGTTTTGATGATTTCTAAAATAGTTCTTAAATGAAGCAGATTTGAACCCTTTATTCCCTTGCATGAATTTGTCATTTTTCTTATTTTTCCAAGGCTTTGAATTATTATTTTTTGTTTAAATTTTTGGTAACATATTCTATCCTTTTGGATGGTTTCATCCATTATCTTGGGGTTGTCATATTAAATCTTCTCTTAGAAGGAGATGAGTAAATTAA
The DNA here is from genome assembly GCA_000404065.3 of Pinus taeda. NCBI lineage: Eukaryota > Viridiplantae > Streptophyta > Pinopsida > Pinales > Pinaceae > Pinus > Pinus taeda. The sequence goes on from APFE031221637.1 coordinate 67,024, forward strand.
TGAATTAATAAATTTTGGTTTTCTCATCACAAATGTACAATACATATCATAAGAGATGGGTGAATTTAGGGACCAATTCATCCATAGTCATATAAACAAGATTTATTTCATGGACCTCTTTAGCCCTATCATCATAATATCTTTTTGTCAAATATTTTCCTTTGAAGTGTTATTTGAAAATCCTCATAACTCATACTCTTATATTCTATATTATGTATAGTTTTAATTTCATCCCACCATGAGGATGAATTACCATGTACCTAGTAAGTGGCCAATATGGCTTTCATATTATTGGTATATTCATATAATTGAAATTATTTATTCATATTTAACATCCATGCTTTAGTTGCCTCCTTCGATTCACCATCAAATACTAGAGGCCTAATTTTCTTGAATTATCCCTGTAGTTCTACTTTCTTCTTCGTCACCTGATTAGGTGCTATAAGTGTAATTTTGGTTAAACTGTGTTCAATTCCTTCTTCACCTAATTCCTTTTCATTTCAGGTTTGAGAGGCTCACTCTCATCTATATTATCCTATTCATTCCTTTTGTGGGATTTCTCTTTGTCTCCATTATCCAAGCTTTGTCCTAATGTAATTTAATTTAGTTTTTTTATTAAACTTTTTATAATTTTTTCCTGGTCATCACAAGCTTTCAATAGTTCTTCATTATCTACTCTAATACTTGCTAATTCTACTTTCAGAACTTTCATAATCTCTAACAGTTTTATTGAATGTGATGTTGTTTCACCACCAAGTTATACCCAAAGTTCCTCTCCATCAAGAGGTCTTGAAGATGGTTTTGACATGATCATTCTTACTTTTCTCCTTACTATGTAAGACAAAACATTTATTCAATAAATTTTAACTTGGATATGGCTCAAAGGCCTAAGAACTCTAACCTACAACACTAATACCATATGTAATGTATCCCAGTACCAAAAAAAATAAAAATATATTTAATTCAAAAATTTGTGAGGCAAATATTACTCTTACATAATGATTCTAATGAATCATTATATACTTTCTATATTTGTTCTAAACAAAATTTTAATTAATATTAATGTCGCAACCCTAGTCATTGTTCCACTAAATAGGTTTATGCTACATACCAAGATGGAACTATTGTATGTTATATGTTCTTCCCCTTTAGATCAAGGGCATTATTATATTCATGTTTAAATATTTAATAATTTTACCCATTACATGAACCCCTCCCCTTGCAAACCAATACACATGGAGTAGAGTTAAAATTTAATTAATTTTTAATGTAAAATCTAAATAATTCATAAATTAAACATGTGAAAATAATTATATAATTGGAGACAATTTAAAGAAAATTAGTGTAGATTTAAAATTTAATTAAATTTTTAATGAGAGGTTTAAAAAATTACTTCATGTTATAGTTTAGCGTTTCATGCTTTTCTTTGGGAGATATATTTTTCAAATTCGTATTATATGCCTTTTTCTTGAGATAAAGAGTAATTAAAAAAAACAGTTATTTTTAATTAATATAAAACAAATAAATGCTGATATGTATAAGGATTACCATTCCTCTCACTTTTTGAAGTTGAAGAACATATTTACAGTTTCCTATGTATTTAAACAACCTAACAAAACGAAAAAACGAACGACCTCTGAATAAATTTCTAACTATACAATACTGAAGGACGTTGGATGTTTCGTTATAAAAAGCACACCGTTCCTCCATTTAAATTACTGTTTAGTGTTTTTGAATATACATTTATATTCCAGCACGAAACCCTAGTTGCCGCAGCATCCTTCAATAGTCCAATACGATTCCGGACTCAGAGGCCAGTATAGAGGATCGTGAAGATCCTTGTTGTCCACAACCTTATCCTTTAACGCTTTCAAGGCAGCCGCATGAGTGATTTTTCCATCGTGGAAGTGAAGCTCGTTCCATCCTCGTAATCTAAACGCCTAGGAGCAAGTTTGTCATGACTGTGACTAGAAAATTTACGATGCATTACAGAGATTTCTGAGCAAGCAAGGAGATGGTCACCAACTTTATTGGCCTCACTCAAAAAATCATGAAAATTTAATCCGTTTGAGTTGAACTCGCGGAACTCTGTCTCAGTCCCATCAAAATCTTGCTTAAAAACAGAAGAATGCGATGAGATTCTATCCCACTCTTGACGTTTCTGTTGTGAAAAGCAGAGCTTCTCACCTACGTAGCTACTTAAACCGTCATTTAGACGTACAGGAAGAGTCCCACTGGACAATATACAATTTGAGCCGGTGCTCTCATTTGAAGAAGTCAAACATTTCTCTTCTGAATCTATATCTGTCAGACATATCTCCAAATTTTCAGCCACAATTCCACATGACATACCTGCAGTGGCATCTGATCGATTAAGAACAACTACTTCCCCCGCAATTGGGTTGTACTTGGATCCATTAATGGGAGATACAATTTCTAGTTTCTCATGGGTAGCAACCGAGGAGGCGATATTAGGTGACTGTTTCGCAGGCTGCAAATTCAACTCTCCCAATGCCCGGTCATAGTGCTGACCTTTGAAGAGATCCAAGTTAAGCTGATCATCATCCACAGCATTAACTGATTCAACTCGTAAACTAATTTCGTTTTTGGGGTTCAAGCCCCGAGGGGTTTCGGAGAAAAACCTAACAGCGTTCCTAGAAGCCTTCAATTTAGGGCTTGTGGAATTCTCTTTTAATGGACGTTCCCCAGATTTCCCACAAGAGTACGCTTCAGATTTTGGACCCACTGGCATTTTAACACTGCTCTGTGTGGATGAACTTCCAGATTTCGGACCCACCCGCATTTTAAAACTGTTGTTTGTGGAAGAACTCTGACCCACCGGCATTTTAACACTGCTGTTTGTGGATGAACTTTCAAATTTCGGACCCACCCGCATTTTAACACTGCTCTGTGTGGATGAACTTTTAGATTTCGGATCCACCGGCATTTTAACACTGCTCTTTGTGGATGAAGTTGGCAATCTAGCCCTGGGTACTTTCAACTTTGTGTCTTGAGCAAACACCATATTGTTATCCTGTGAATCAATCCTTTGGTTTTAAAGAATCCATCTTTAAAATCAAACTATCTTTAAGATAACCCAGCAATATTCAAGATATTTCGAATGATCTAGATAGCTAAGTAATATTTAAAGTATCTGTGAAATAAACGAAGTATAGAATTTTAGTGTTTTAGTTTTCTTAAACGAATTAAATAATACTTTTAAAATGGAACTCAGTTGATGTGATTTTTTTGGGGTTCACATAGACATTCGGAACAACATCCTCTTCCCCTAATGATTTGTAAAATGTTTATTATGTATAAAACAAATATAATATTACTTATGAAAGATGTTCACAACAATATATAAATTGCAATATTTTCTTATTATTATTTTAATAAATTCATTATTAAAATGTATAAAGTAAAAATAAACCATGATCGTTAGAAATATGGCTTGCCACAACCTATCAAATTTAATATGCGACAATTTTAAAATTGGTATCCTATTAAATGGTGAACTCGTTATTTCTTCTTATTTAATTAGTACTACAATTATATAAAAGGGGTTGAAATGTGTTGGTTCACAATATTAATTTTGAAAAGTGAAAATTAATTAGTGAAATTTGATTATGTTATTATGTTAGTTGGAGATTAATATGTAAGAGGAGGATTAGTAAATTTGTGAATTAAAATATCAATATTAATATTAAAATATTTGATATTTTAGTGTGATTGATGACCATATTTAACTACAATTGATCATAGATGTTCATGTTGAATATGGACAACCATTTTTTATTATGGTTGACTATGGATGATCTATTTGGATATCCATATTTGATTACAATTGAACATAGATGTTAATGGTGACTAACGGATAATCATGTTGATTATGGTTGACTATGGATGACCTATTTGGATATGGTTGACTATGTCTCACAATGTTGACTATGGATAAGCATATTAACTTTGGTAGACAATGGATGACTATGGTTGCTGATGTTTTGCTATGGTTACTTTTTATTGACCATGGTTATTTATGGTTGAACATAGTTGACCATAATTAACTTTAGTTGGCTTTGGATCACTATAATTAACATTGGTTGATTTATGTTTGACTTATTATTCTAAACATATGGTTGACTTCGTTTATTATTGTTGACCTCAGTTGACTTTGGCTTACTATGAGTTCATTATTATTGAATTTGTTTTGATAGGGGTGACCACATTTGATCATGTTTGGATATGGCTGAACATGGTTGACTTATGATGACTATGATTGATTTTTATTAATCATTGTTAGACATAGTTAATCATGTTTGACCATGTTTATTTTCATCCATGGTATGACTATGGTAATGTTGTTGGTTTTAATTATGTAAAGCTAATTATTGCACACATATATTTAATAAAATAGAAAATATGGAATGGAAAACACACATGTTAACATATAGATTTTTCCTTGGAAATACAAATAGGAAAATCATCATACAATATTACAATAAGACATAAATATCATGTGGCATCCATAAATCACTAATCCATCTACCTTTTCTTAGAATACAACTATAGTTATTTAACTAAAACTACAAAACCCTGGGCTAAATCACCATGTGCCACAAAATGGCTAAAAATGAAAACCAAGTGCCAAAATGTGGCCAAAAAAATTTTTCAAGGGTGCTTGGACTCCACAAACCCCACATAAGGGGGTCTACCTCTATGACCACAAATGGACTATTCCAATGTACAACATGTGGAAGAAAAATGGACTAATCCAATGTACAACATGTGGAAGTGGTAGTGCAATGAATATAATGCATGCCCAATGATAAGAATATAAAAAAATACTCTAAAATAGAAAATTCTAAGGGTGAAACTTGGGGATTTCTTATTTTAGTTGGATGAAATTTTATTTGTAAATCCTTGGCTCATGGTAGTTTGAGAGGGGATAGCTTGAATCCATTTCTCCTTGAAATTTTCAAATAAGATCCTCCATTTTTCCCTATTGTTCAATAATGGAAATTATTGCGATACTTTTCACCGTAATTTTATGGGAATGATTAATTTTCCTTATGTCTTACAAAATTCCCAATCTTTTATGCCTTATAAAATTCCCAATATTTTATGTCTTACAATATTCCCTATTGGGAAATCCAATGGCATAATGCTTTCTTCTACTTGAAAAATTAAGCAAATTTCTTGTTGTTATATTCTTTCCATGACTACCCCATGCATGGTGGTGGGGAGGGGGGTCACACGCGTGTGACAACCCCCCTTTTATGTTGCCTGTGGCTTAGCAAGGGGACAATATCCTCCCTGCATGGGGCCCGGGGTAGGGAATTTTTTTTGGACCCTATATTAGGTGGGTAGACCTACCTATGGTTTTGTGCATGAATTTTGCACATGGTTTTGGGCATGATGGTTTTGTGTCCATGGTATTTTGTAAATTTGGTCAAGGGAACTACAATTATGTTCTAATCCAGGGTTTATGGATTCTTTGGCATGTATATATATGTATTGTAACATTGAAAGGAATATAATGAAAAATCAATGTGGTAGTCCCGTTTTAGGATCTAGGCGAAAATCTCCATGCGTATCTATTTTATGTTTTATGTTCTTGCCATTGTTTATTTTCTGTTTGTTTTAGAATTCATATGCAAGTAAAAAGATAACAATGGCAAGAATATATGATAATCATTTCAATTTTTTTCCTCAAACTAAAAGAACTAGATATAGACATCATATGCATTGTAGGTTTAAGAATTTTGTTTAGATAAATTAAATCTCTAAACCAAGAAAAGTTGCAATGGATAATCTTTCATTAACCAATTAGAAGTGTCATTTTTGTAATGAGTATCTTGGCACCCAAGTAGTATACCACCTTTTACTCAAGAATACGTTTTGCAATACATTTTATGGGAGAAAGAGGACTACAACCAACAAAAATCAATTATTGTCTAGTGTCAACTAGTTTTCAATGGTCAAATCTAAAGAAACTTCCATGTCAAAAACAATCTCAAAAAAGTTTTAGGTTGGAGAAATTACTTTGGTAGGATGTAAACATGCTCAATTTTATAAGAAAATTTGTTTCTTATGCTTCTTTCTCAAGGATGTCGCCATGGATCTTACCAATCAATATAAGGGAAGGAGGTGGGACACTATGTTTCACAACAAGGCTTCTTATTACCTCTCAACACATCAGCCATTGAGAACCCTAATGTAAAATCATTTTTGGCAACAAGGACTTTCCTTTAACTTCGAGAGAAAACACAAATTTTTAACTAATATTAGATTTTTGTGATGATATCATTCATAGTGATGTTACATTATTCTTCCTAAACTCATTGGCTAAGTTTTCTTCTTTATGCCATAAACCTATCAACACCAAGATAATTCTAGATAGTAAAATGCAACAATTGCATCAATATTTGAGCAAATCTCTCTATGTGTTCCTCCACTTTGTCCCAAAATATAAGAACTAAACTTATACTTGTTTATCAATAAGTAAATGTTCCAAAATTTTCTTTAATTCCTTCCAAATAATATTCTCTCACTCTCCTTATCGAAGCAAATTAAAATTGAAGAACTTGTGGAGTTTAAAACTTGTTGGGAAGACTAAGGGGGGGTGAATCAGTATTTCTTATAGTTTTTTATATTATGCCACTTAATATTTTTCCATGATTAAATCAAACACACCGTAAGTAGAACAAAGAAAATAATTATATTACTAAAAATAGTGAGGACTCTCATCCTCTTTTACAAATATTTAGGCTCCAACCTGTATAAAAAAATATCCAACTTCTACAAGACTACAATGTTGAATGAGGACTCCAATCCTCAAATACAAATCCAGGCACTAACACTTCTAATATAATTGAAAAATTTACCATAACATTTCTTCAAGATTTCATCAAAAATCTCTCCAAAGTCACCTCCAATGAAGCTTCAAAAAATGTCCCAAGAAGTCTTCAGGAATCTACTCAAGTTTTGTTTGCACAACAATGTCTCTAGGTCTATTACAAAGGTTTTTCCACTTCAAGCTTGCTTGAAAGATAACTAAATGTACTCCAAAAATACTACTTCAAGATACTTCAAGGATAAAGACGTATCCAAGGATCACTTCACTTCTACTCCAAGTTTGGTCTTAATACTTAATAGACTTCTTCAAGTGCTAGACTAAAATTTGCTTCAAATATGGCTTTAGGAGCTCCTCCAAAAAGGCCTCCAAAATCTTCTTTTAAGACACTTCAATGTTTGGTTTTAGGTTTTCTTCAAGAGATTTCAATACTACTTCAAAAGAGCTTCCCAAGAATATCTCAAGAGGTATTTCTAGGATCTCTCTAATGCTTTCTCAAGATTCTACCTAAAAATTTTCTTAATGATACATCAGCAAGCCAGCTATAAGTCTGCTCCAAACAAATTTAGAAGTAAGATGAAACCATTGGTCAAGATCTATTCTCAAAAGAGTCTGGATACAGTCCCTTCCACAGGCCAAATTTTTCTCTTGTCTTAGGTCTAAAATTTTCCACAATAAGACTAAATTCCACAGGAATGAGGTTTGGTCATAGAGAGAGGGTCGAGCATTATCCACAAGTCTGATATTTTGCTCAAGAAGGTCAAGTTTACATATGACATATTTTTTCATAGGGGATTCCAAGTTATAGAGCCAAATCTGCTTACAAGAGACTGAATTACAGACCCTGAATTTGTCCATAAAAAGCAAAAAAAATTAGCTTAAAGAGGCTGAATTTTGAGATGTAAGGAGGTCAGCATCTGAGCTGTAAATAGGCCTAATTTCTACTTCAAAATATAGATCAACTTTTTCTCCAGAATTAGATCAAATAACTCACCAAAGCCCTTAATCTAAAATAGTGATATAACCATAGATTCACCCTTCAAATTTCCTTTAGTTTCATGAGATATTAAACTTCTTCACTCCTTCCTTTGACTTCAATTCTCTCTCTACTCTCTTAACCGAATTGGTGACCAAATCAAGAAGACAAGTTGAATATATATAGTGGCTGAATAGGCCTATAAAGGATTTGACATGACGCTTTGAAGATACATCTCTTATAGCATAATCGACCTAAAATTTAATATTGAGGTTCAGTTATCAAGGTAATGTTGTTCAAGATATAATTAATGTAATAACAATAATTCATTGACATTTGTTGGTACAAGAGTGTGTTTCTACCTTTAATTGATAATGTGTGAGATTATCTGAACATTATATCATTTGCAAGTTGGTTATTTTCTTTGATGAAAATGTAATATATCATATAATATATTGTTGGTGCTTAATAGAACACTTTGAGTCCATTGGTAAAATATCCATTCATGCAACCCATATATGGCATGTATTCCTTACTCTCCGCCATAGTACTCTGGTAGAAAAACTCGCATTGATTCAAACAATGTAGACCTATTGAATTGTGTCTATATGTAAGCCCTCCAACCTTACAATGGACTCTGCGTTTCCTTTCAAAGTATGTATCTCTCTCATCTTCGAAATCTCGACATGTCTCTTAGCCTCCTCCACCATTTGATTAAGGTCAGTAGTATTGTCCCTTAAATTGAACAGTTTTATGCTTGTTGTATGAAAAACATGAAATGTCCTTGCATCCCCCTTGCATTGGCATCAACGATAAATATTCAACAAAATTACTCTCATATTTATTTAGAGAAAATAATATGTAATCTTGATGAAAATAACCCTAGAAAATTGCAATAGTTTCCTTTAATAATTTTCTTAACCAATATATACATCGTACAATAACTAGTAGGTAAATGAATACCTTTCATTTCTCTTTGTTTTATACAAATTATAGATTATTTTTAGTTCCTCTCATTAGTCAATTATGATCATTACAACTTGTTTAAAATCCCTTGTTTTGACTATCTTGGAGAAGCTAATCTTCAAAGACCTTTAATAGATACATATATTTTACAATAAGGGATTTTAAACTTCCCTCAACAATATTTGTTTCTACTTATACTCTTCAATTTGTTTACCATGTTTGAAATTACATATAGGAATGTATTTGTAATTTCCAAAATCCTATAAATATTTTAGCCTCACCACATTCATATATTTTTCCACAAAAGGTGTCATTCCCCAAAAAAAATCCTCTTTCTTCAAACTTC
>APFE031221638.1:6824-20806 GCA_000404065.3 Pinus taeda
GTTGGACATAAGGTAGGCCTTAAACACACTTTTTTGCCATTATTTATAAAAGCACATTTAGAGAAAGATAGTGTCTGGTTGGTTTTCTTGTCATTAGGTCTTCTTTAGATTCTAGGAAGGTCTATCTTGTCTGCAAGATCAACTCATTCCGCGTGACAAAGACATAACTCAACCAGTGGAGGTTGTGCAAAGGCCTCAATTTACAGGCTTGAGATACCCTGAGAGAGAATGCTCGAAGGTGTCAGATTCTTCCAAGACATCATCAAAATCTTCGAGGAAAGAGAATGATGGGAACAAATCCCCATCATCCCATGGCAGTGCCCATGGTAGTGCCCATGGCAGGGAAAGAGCTGAGGCAAGCTCTCATCACCATACGTACACCAGAGACAGCAAGGAAAGGTATAACCACTCTCAACATTCAAATGTTCATTTCGATTATAATCATGTTGTTAATGATGAGCGTAAAACATGGCATCGAAAAACATGTACCTTTTGTGGATTACATAACCATACATTTTCTAAGTGTTGGAAAGGAATAGCATTGCCCAAAAGGAAGAGGCATGAAAGACTCTCTCAACAATAGGGAAAGAAACACGTTAAGAAAATCTGGAGGAAGAAGATGTATTGTAGTCATTGCGACAGAAGTGGCCATCAAAGTGCCATATGTTGGAGGCTCCATCCAGAGCAGCGCCTTAAAGACAAAGTGTTGGTGCATGAATCAGGTGAAAAAATTTGTACGACAAGCAAAACTTCCGCAGGGGGATGACCCATTCACAGTGATAAGTGAAAAATGGTTTCTAGATATGTTAGCTTGTCATGGTCGTGCTTTTGTAAATCATTTTTTGCATTTTAAAATGTAAAAGTGATGATGTGTTTCCATGACTTGTTGAGCAACAATGATGTTTGGTCTTATTTTGAGTTGCATGATAAACTGTGAAAGTGATGTCATGTTTCCATCACTTGTCAAAGCAAAAATAGAGTTTGGCCTTATTGTTGTAAATCATGTATTGCAATGGTACTAGAAATGGCGGGCGATCTGCACAGCTAGGGTTCCTCCATTTCAGCTTCTGTGACAGGCCTGGAATACCACAAATTTAGACTGGCAGCACTGTTTCAAAAGGGGCAACTGCTGTCGGACTGGATGGGAGCAGAGGGGTCCAGTGGGACCCTTACTTTCAAGCAGGTCATCCTGCAGAAACAGCATCAGAACATGAAAGAAGGAGTCAGAATAGAGGGACTGAACAGCTCGATGCTGAACAACAGAAACAAAAAGGATAAGACACCAATGATGTCTGACAAGACAGTAAAATCAACAGAAGTTAGGAATACAGAGGTGCAGAACAGTGGAGGCAATCAAAACAAAATTGCTACAAAGTCTCAGCCCTCAGAAAATGAGGACGCTGAACCGCATGCAGACAAAGAGCAAAAAGACAAAAGCAAGGACCAACCGGAGAAGGAGGGGGAGTCAAGCGCGAACCCCAACAGCACCCCGGTAAACAGCAGTGCTTGTAAGCCAAAGAAAACTAACAGCCTACGGGTGACAATATCTGACCTTGAAATCCAGACCTATAGGGAGCATATGGCTTAACATGCCATCATATGTAAATTTATGGGAATCTGGCCAACTGAGAGGACTCTATGCCAATGGATAAGACAGCAGTGGAAGCCGAAAGGAGATGTGCAGTTACATCTGGGAGCCAAAGGTTTCTTCACTGTAGTCTTTACCAGTCTAGAAGATAAAGACAGCGTATTCGAAGGCGGCCCTTATTTCCTAGCTTCAGCAGGCTTATATATGAGACCTTGGAAGCTGAACTTCGTCCCGGAGAAGGAATCCTTCACTCAAGTTCCGGTTTGGATCAGACTCTTCTCTCTCCCGATAGATTACTGGGGTTTGAATGCCTTAAAACAAATAGGGGATAAGCTCGGAACGTTTGTCAAAGCTTCGGAGGAAACCTTGCAGAAACGATATACTTCATATGCAAGAATCTGTGTCGAGGTGGATGTCTCAGGAGCACTTCATGAAGGTGTTTGGCTGGAGTACAGGGATGAGGAATATTTTCAGGCTTTAGATTATGAACAAATACCTTTCAGATGTCGAAAATGCCATGAGCATGGACATCTAGCAAGGGACTGTCCTTTGAACAGAAAGGAGGTAGAAGGAGACAAAACCCAGAACAACAAAGACAAGAACAACTTTATCAAACCAAAGAACAGGCAGCGTGCCAATAGAAAAAGGAATACCAAAGGAGACACAGGAAAAAACTTCTTCAGTAACCCCTTTGAGTTCCTAGACCTGGAGACCGACTCGGAGGAAAAAAAGAACACTCCTAATGGGGAGGCAGGGCAAGAAGGACAGGAAAAACCTCTAGGGGAAGGCACTGAGGCAGAAGCCTTCAGTGGTGAAATCCACATGCAGGACAGAACAGCAGAAACGGACGAAGAAACAGAGATGTTAACCAGTGAAGCGAGGAGTGAGGATCTGGAGCTAGAGGATACCTTAGCCATGGAAGGCATGGACCTAACAACGCTCGAAGATAGATGGAGAGCCAAAGGGATTGAAGCAGTATCGGAGGCAGAGATCAAGAGGGTCAAGGACCTCTTCATAGCACGGCAGAAGGCAGTAATAGAGAAACAGCAGAACAAGCTAAGCACCATCAAAGGAGGTATCCCACACCATAAAGCATCATTGGGCAAAACCTCTGGATCGAGGCACAAACGCCGTAGAGGCCGTAAGTCAAGTGGAGAACATCTGCAGGAGCTTGGAGAGATGTTGATCAATGCAGGTAAGATAAAGCAGCTGAGTGAGTATCCGTCCTTCCCACAAATTAGTTAAATATGAAGATTGTATCATGGAATGCAAGAGGGATGAACAGCCAAGCTAAACAAAGGCTGTTAAAGAGGCAGATGGAAAACAACAACCCGGATATGTTGTTTCTACAAGAGACCAAGTGAAACAGAGCTCTCATAGAAAAGCTACGAGTCAGGTTAGGAAGAAATTTTGAAGTCTTAGAGATAAAAAGCAAAGGGCGAGAAGGAGGCTTAGCAACCTTCTGGGACACAAGGAGATACCAGGTCCTCACAGCTGAAGCAAGCAAGAACTACTTAGCCATGGAAGTGCAACCTACAAGTAATTCTTCATCCTTCCTATGCATCAATGTCTATAGTCCTCAGAAGTTAGAAGACAAGATAATGTTCCTAGCGTCTCTAACCAACTTCATTGAAAGACACCCTAATGCAAAGTTCATTTTGGGAGGGGATTTCAATATGATCACCTCCCTCCTGGAGAAAAAAGGAGGCCTCCAGAAGCTAAACAGGGATGGGGAGGTCTTTATAGGTTTCATTGATAATGCTAGATTAGTGGACGTTTACCCCAAACATGGTAAGTTCACCTGGAACAACCGAAGGGGAGGCGAAAGGTTGATATCTTCAAGATTGGATCGTTTCTTAGTTTCGGAGAGCTTATAATTAGATGGAACGGTCGTAGAGTCAAACATACTCCCAAGCGGAGGATCAGACCACTGGCCGATCTCTCTAGTGGTCGAGATTCCAGGGACCCCCAGGAACAAACCCTTCAGGTTCAAAAATTTTTGGATAGAACACCCTAACTTCCATACTATGGTGGAAAAGTGGTGGTCAAAGCCTGTAGATGAAGAAGGATCCAAGATGTTCAATCTGCAAAAGAAACTAAAAAACATCAAATTGAGATTAAAGGACTGGAACAAAACAGTTTTTGGAAATATATTTCAGGAGAAAGCAATCATTGAACTAAAGCTAGAACAAATTCACAAGGACGGGGCGGCAGGCTGCAGAGATGAGGAAACTTGTGAACAAGAAAAAGATCTCACTCAACAGTGGCACAACAGATGTAAGCAGGAAGAATCCTTATGGAAGCATAAATCACGAATTCTTTGGCTGAAGGAAGGTGAGCAAAACACCAAATTTTTCCACAGATCAGCTATGGATTACAGAAGTGCCAATAGAATCCTAGAACTGAAGAATAGTGAGGGTGAAATCTTAAGGAATCACAACGAGATATCAGCCTTACTATCAGACCATTTTGGCTGCATAGCGCATGAACAAGATATCAACAGAGAGGCAGCCATTAAAGAAATAATGAATGCCATACCCAAATCAATCACAGAGGAGCAGAACTGGGCCCTCAGAAGAACAATCACTATGGAAGAGGTCGAGGAAGAAGTTAGGAGTATGCCTAGCGACAAAGCTCCTGGGCCGGATGGGTTTACCATCAACTTCTATAAAGCCTGCTGGAACATTGTAAAGCAAGACATTTGGGAGATTGTGGAAGACTCAAGGCATTCCAAAACAATCCTAAAATCTCTAAACTCAACCTTCATTGCTCTTGTTCCCAAAGTAGAGGAGGCTAATACACCGGAAAAGTTCAGACCCATAGCCCTCTGCAATGTCATCTACAAGATCATTTCAAAATTCATGGCCAACAGGCTGAAGGTGATCCTCCCGGGCATCATCTCGCAAGAACAGTCAGGCTACGTGGAAGGAAGACAGATTCTAGACAACATTTTGCTAGCCCAGGAGATGATTCACTCTCTTCACTCGCGGAAAGAAGCTGGAATGCACATGCAGTTAGATCTGTCCAAAGCTTATGACAAGGTAAGTTGGTCATACCTGGAAGCAGTTTTAGAGGCATTTGGTTTCAGTAAACAATGAATTAAATGGGTTTTAGCGCTTATTAAATCTCCTAGATACTCTATCCTTGTGAATGGATCCCCCTCTGCTCCCTTCAGCCCTTCCAGAGTCATCAGACAGGGGGACCCTATATCCCCTTTTTTGTTTGTCATTCTAATGGAGGGCCTAAGCAGATTAATTGCAAAGAAAAAAGCAGAAGGTCAAATTAAAGGTCTGCAGCCTATCAGATCCTGTCCTGCTACCACTCATCAACAGTTTGTGGATGATACCATGTTACATGGCACCCCCACAGTTAAAGAAGCTTTAGCTTATAGAGACATTCTTCATCTCTTTAGCAAAGCTTCGGGAATGGAGATAAATTTCTCCAAATCTACCATCTTCTTCTTCAACACGCATCAGGCTATCCAATCTCATCTTTCTAGGCTGCTGGGGTTTAAAATTGGCTCCTTACCTTCAAGATATCTAGGAGACCCCCTGACCCTCAAACCATGGCAAAAGGTTCATTGGGAGAAAGTCCTTGCCAGTATGGAAAGGAAATGCAAACATTGGACTAACAGGGCTCGGAATTTTGCAGGCAGATTAATTCTTACAAAAGCGGTCTTGTAGGCCATCCCTCAGTACATGCTTTCGATTTTACCTGCTCCGAAAGGAATTCTAGATCAAATAAGGAGTATCCAGCGCTCCTTCTTATGGAGTGGAAATAGTGAAAAGAGGAAATGGTCGTTGGTTGCATGGAAGAAACTGTGTAGACCTAAGAACAGGGGAGGCCTGAATCTGGTTGATCCCTTAGTGGTTAACAGAGTCTGCGGAGCCAAAATTTGGTGGAAGTGGATCTCGGACACGACCCTTCCTTGGGCCACTCTATGGAAGGAAAAGTACAGGCCGAATAGTTCTAATCTAGATCTTATTAGAATGCAGGAAACCCCCAACGGATCTCCCATATGGAATCATGCCCAGGCCAACAGAAGTATTTTCCAGGAATATAGTTTCTGGGAGATAAGAAATGGAACTCAAGCACTCTTCTGGGAGGATGCTTGGCATTAGTCCCCGAAATTAGATACCCCTGTTCTCCAACCATTGAAGCAATACACACAAAATGAGGGCCATTTCAGATTCAACCAATACTGGAACCCAACCAGTGAAGACCCGGAGTAGAGGGAATGGAAAGTTTTCAACCCCGCCCACAACGAAGATATACAAGATTTCGTCCAAGTTTTAAATCAACAAATCCTCAAGAGAAAAATTCGAATAGCTGCTGAAAATGACAAGCTTAGATGGGGACCGAAAGGCAACGGGGAGTTCTCCCTAAAAGAAGCAAGGAACATCTTAGAGAGGGAAGAACAGCCTGATATTATGCCCTGGAATGACAAAGTTTGGGATAGTCTTCAATGGCCGAAAATTAGAACTTTTCTTTGGCTTCTTATGCAGAAGAAAACTCTAACTTGGGAAAACCTTTTGAAAAAAGGGTTTCGGGGACCCTCAAGATGCCCTATGTGCCTGAAGGAGGAGGAAACAATGAATCACCTTTTTAACTCCTATGATTGGGCTTCCCAGCTTTGGCTATGGATGGAAGCAATTCTGGAAGCTTCTGATCGGAATAGGGACTCCATTCAGGAAACCATCATCGACTGGAGGAGGAACTTTTCTAGAACCCACAGAGTGGATAGTATATGGAAATGCACCCCGGGATTCATAACATGGACAATATGTAAAGAGAGGAATCAAAGAGTTTTCACGGAAGAA
This sequence comes from Pinus taeda, assembly GCA_000404065.3. NCBI lineage: Eukaryota > Viridiplantae > Streptophyta > Pinopsida > Pinales > Pinaceae > Pinus > Pinus taeda. Next base: position 13,233 of record APFE031221638.1, read on the forward strand.
GCCAGAAACATAGAATTTGCAAAAGATTCCATAACTATCAATATCAGACAGCTAGTACAGGCAAAATGCAAAGCAGATTCAAATGAAAAACCTACGAGACAGGACTTACGCATATTAAAGAGATTTCAATTGGAGGCTTCCAGCAATCCACCTTCGGGGGGAAACAAAGCTCATCCCTCTTCGCAACTTCACAGATCGCAACGGCCACCAAAGGGCTGCCTCAAATTGAACTTTGACGGAGCATCGAGGGGCAACCCAGGTATAGCAGGAATCGGAGGTGCCATTCGGAATCAAGATGGAGACATAATCCATATTTATTGTAGGGCGCTGGGTGAATGCACAAACAATGAAGCAGAGTTTGTTGCGCTGGAGCAAGGCTTAAAGATTCTCAGAACCATCAGACAAGGAAATTTCATAGTGGAGGGGGACTCTTCCTTAGCCATCTCGGCGGCCAAACACCTTCAAGCAGGAACACAAACCAGTAAGGTAACCAAACATTGGAGGCTGGTAAAGGCTACTGAAGGTATAGCGGAGATGTTAGTAGAACTAAGAGGCATAGTCTTCCAATCAATAAGAAGGAAAGCGAATGGATTGGATGACTTCTTGGCAAACCATGGTGCTGACAACCCGCACCTAATTACGAACAGTTGTTGGCAGGAGTTAGTTTGCCCAATCCTCAAAGTGACATGTGCACAGCTGGCAGAGAAGGACTCAAACCAAGCCGATTCATCCTAGCGGGTGACGGCTCCAGGTTCCGGTACCGGAATGTTGATGTAACCGGTATCAGAAATAATCATCACCACAGCAATGGAATGACAGTACAACCCGAGCGGTGGATCTCCCGGCGACGGCAGGCCCGCGAGACGATCGATCATTACAGATCGAGCCACAGAACTTACTGCATATGCAATATCAAAATCAGGACACTTGGAAGGAATCCGTATGGAAAGACATCAATAACATTTATGCTAATTCCGAGAGAGGCGGGGTGGATCGAGGATCAGCGCAGGAGTAACCGATATGCAGGCAAATAGGGTATGTCTGATATTTCCAGCAACCAGAGCAACCGATCTACCGTACCGCACACTTGGCATAAGGCTAATCGAATCATGAGCAGCCACTTCCTTTCTGTTTCGAACTGCATCGGCCTTGCTTGTGCGAACCTCATTCTAATTTATTGCATCTGTACCCCCACCTACGGTGGGACTAAGGCTATTCTTAGGCAGGTTCACAAACGAAAAAGCTATAAAGCCAGGAGTCTCTACCCTGTGTTTTCCACAGCCTCTCATAATAGTGTCAAGTACGAATTTGTAATCGATATTTTCATTAGCTGGATAGAGCACAGAGAAACAAATATGGACGCGGGTGGTAGCCGATGTGCTGCGGCTAATCAAGACCTCCTTGAGGCGAAGAAAGGTTATGAAACCCGTGCAACTGCTAAGTACAAGCGCAAGGTTGCGGAGTTGGAAGCCAAGGTCAAGTAGGAGGAAGAAGGGCGAACGGAGGAGGAGATTGCAGCGGAGGTGGACTGGTTGAAGGATCCGGGGACCCCTTCAAAAAGGGCCACATAGTTTGTAAGAACTAAGGCGGAGAGCTGGCACACCAAGACGCTCATAGCCAAAGCTCTGGAGTCGATAGAGAAGGAGAGGTAGCACGTCGTGACTGAAGTGAACCTCACGGAGGCTCAGATGGCTAAAATTATTGACTAGAACAACTCGTTGGATAGCCGAATCACCACGGTGCAGGAAGCCATTCAAACAGTCAACCGTAAGCTTACTCTGCTCATAAGGCTTCTGAAAGACACTACCAACCCTGCTCCTGGAACCCCGCAGCCAGCCACAACTGAGATGCAGGAGAACGATTCGATGGCAGCCATGCAAGCGAGGATGAACACTCACATGAGGCAGATGGGTCTGGACACCATCAGTCAAATAGGAAAGTTTATCTAGAGTAGTTCCTTTTCTTCTGTTCTCTTCATCCTTATCTATGTTTCAGCCTAGGTCAATCTCTGTCAATGTCAAAAATTGTAATGTCTCGGCAGTTTCGGATTATAGGAATAAGCTCAGCTCAAGCCACCCTGCGTGGTGTGCTTCAGGTAGTTTTCTTTTTCTGAACTCTCTGAGCAGGAATTTAGTTATGGTTGATTGTTATCCCCTGCTTTCGATCTGCCACAACAGATTTTTTGTACTATATTTTGCTATATAATATAATCTTCTGACTTACAGAAACAAAAATAAAAATAAAAATTAAAAAAATAAAAATAAAAATAAAAATAAAAAATAAAAAAATCATGTATTGCAATGATGATATGTTTTCCATCACTTTTTGAAGCAACCATGATATGTTGGCCTTGTTTTCGTAGCTAAGGTATTATGTCCATCTTGATGTAAACTTGACCACCGAGTATGTGTTATAAACTCGTGGCAAGTATGGGATGCTTGGATCATTAGCTAGTCATGTAAGTCAAGCATGTAATTTGCAAAATAATGTACTACAGGTTGTAGAGGTTGCAGGTGTTGGCTCATCGCTTAACGCTCCAAAGAACAAAGTTGAAGGAGATGGAAGCGAGACTTTTCAGGACACTTGTGATGTAGACAAGGTACAAAAAAGTTGTAGATCTTTTTCATGCTTTTGGAGGACCAAAAGCTCCTCAGTGGGGACGATTGATCTAGGTGGCTCCAAAGACACACACAGGACAAAGAGGGCTTATGGAATCTCAAAAATCAAAGTGATCAGAATTCTTTCGAACCAAAACCAAAGCGTAGATCTCGTCATCATGATCGCAGCGGTGTGAACGGTTTGTCAATCTGAGCTCATATGAGGGAGAACAAGCTAGTCAAAGTTCTAGTCAAAGTTGGGTTGTGGGCCAGGTTTAAGTGTCCTACAATTTGACCGACCTCGGGGCATGAAACTTAGCTCCCGAAAGTGGTCAAAATTTTTTCCTCGTTAATTTGCCCAATATCCCTTATTTCCTAAATATTTGAGAAACACCTCTACTGTAATAAAAGTCAAAAAAAATTATAAATGAGGTGGCGGGCCACCACCCCCGCCACCCCAAAATTACATAAAAAAAAAGAAATTTTATTTGTTAAAAGGCTGATGGGCCATCACCCCTGCTGGCCCAACTGTAACCTTAACCAAATTTAATTAAAAGTGGCTCAGCGGCCATCACCCTGCCGAGCCCTCCAACCAACCATATCACATATTAAACTAATATTGGGGTGGGCACGAGCCACCACTGGTGGACCCGACCCACACCCCACCAAACATAACACATCACATTTATGTGAGGCTGGTGGGGATCGTACCCGCCTGGCCCATGTGGGTCGACCCCCACCAGGCGACCCCATGTGATACGGCCAAACCAACGAGCACCCCCCCATTAATGTGTTAAACCCCAAATAAATGCACCCAAAATTTAAACATTTAACGCGCCAATTCAAGGTGTTACGAAGGGTATGGGCTGGGTTGCCCAATGTGGACCCGACCCCAAAAATACCTTAATGCAATTTCATAAAATGAAAGAAGGTTAAACATGGAGGAGGCAGGGTTTGACCACCCGACCTCCTCCACCTAATGTGGAATTCTAACCGATCCACCAAACTGATTTCATTGATACATCTGCCTGAAAAATGATATAAACCCTCATTTGCGCAATGTGTTGGAGCAACATGGAGGAACCAAGAGCGGGCACGAAAATCGAGATGCATAATTTTTTAATTAATTTTTAATGCAGGTGGAACCATGAAGGAGCACAATTTCTAGGAGGATGAAATTTTTGCAGTGTCCAAATTGGAAAAACTTTATATTGATCTTACACCTCTCAGTGACACGAACTCGATGGTGCAGTCAGTTTCCTAATATAAGCAGCAGATTTACAGAGGACCTGAAGGAGGGAATCTTTGAGGAATCTAGGGGGAATCTAAAAGATTCCTTGAGCCCCAAATTTTCATTTTCTCAAGATTCAGAGATTTGACAGTCGATTTTTCACTATTCGACACCACAAATATGATGGTACATTCAGATTTGCCATTTTCTCATTTCATTTTTCAGCCACCTTTCTAAGTGGAGTGCAGGTGTCAGCATTCATGTGTGAGCAGTCATTTCCATTTGATTCAACGTCGTGAGATCGATGGTATGAACATCTTCAGCAATTTGACATCCTTTTCTTCAAATGGCCCTTGGATGTGAGGTATATGTAGTGTGTTCATGTACTTCTTTCGCTTTGCATTGTGCTGCACAGATCCCTGTTTGATGTTTGATGAGGGATCTTGTTTCTTACTTGTTTTCATGATTCTTGCTTGATGTGACACGGAATCATTTGTGGGATGTACTTGTTGTCATGATTCGTCATGTTTTATTTGAGATCCCTTTGTTGTATGTTGCTGGGATACTCATTTGTCACCATGTATGATTGCATTGAAATCCCTTTTATGCCATGTCGGTGGGATGTTCATTATCATCATGCATGAGTTTGTGTCATACTGATAGGAGTCCTTTTGACTGAGAGTTCCTATAGTGGAACATCTCTTGGAGCCACTCCTGCATGAAGGCATTTTCCTTGTATGATAGCGACATCACCTCTTATGTACATCATCACTATTGACAACACTTAATGCAGCGGCCTACACCATCTTTACATTGGGGCCCAGAGACGTAGTCCCTCCTAGACGAACTCTGTTATCAACGGCTTATGTTTTCATGTGTTGATGATTGTCATGTTCCTCTTCTTTACATCATGCAGATGTATTCATTTATTTTCTTTTAAAAATGAAATTTAACACATCACGAAAGTAAAAGGTCTTGGAAGGGTCCTTTGTCACCCCCGAACCTGGATCAGGGAATGTAGAGTCCGAAGATTGTCTTACCATGACATCCCTTTTTGCCTAATATTCCTCTCTTTTCTTATATATTTACCACCTAAATAAATCCATATCCACCAGGTTTTGATGAAGGTATGCAATAATATGTCTTCTTATTCATGTTTGACTTTATACCCTATTGTTTTGTTAAAGAATGCAATTGGCTACCAAATCGGTCTATTTCCACAGATAATTCGGATTTCTGTAGTTGTCTCCATTGTTTGCAAGGTTCAGAAGCTCCAGGTCAGCAGCAAAGGATGTGGATGGATATGGAATGGTTTCCTCGTGGATCCCTTCCTATCCCCTTGAAGTTGTTCATTAAGATAAGTGCAGGAGATCATGGTCAAACCCCAAGTCAACAGCAGGATCGTCGCTGAAACGAAATCTGAGTTCAATCGAAATCTTATCAATTTGCTTTCGAAATAGAAAATCGAAGATTTAGCTATATAGTTTATCTAAGAGAAATATATTAGTCTTAAATTACTCATGTTGTTATGCCAGAGACCTATTATAAAACTTATGGCTGCATTGTGACTTGGGGTGTGCCAGATGATGTAATTTTGAAACAATTTGTGAATTTCGTTTGCCAGCAATAGAATTGGTTTTGTGTCTATCCATTGCGTTGAATTAATATTGTGAACTGATCTATGGAGGGCCCCTAAGAACAGTGATAGGTCTTAATCAATTCCAATTCGATTTCTTTTCATTCCTTAAATACTCTGTTTTGTGTGAAAATGCAGCATAATGAATTCGCCAATGAATCGTTATTTGCATAAGTACTTTCATCGGCTTCATACCTAGTTTAGCCTATCATTTGAATTCCTTTATACCTGGTATAGCATGGTTACTTCATTTTCTTATTATCTAACATAGTTCAAGTGTGTTTACTTCATAGTATAAGATGTTGTTTGAAACATATTGTTTGAATGAAAATTGAATAAGTAAAAGTGTGAGAGTTTTCTCCTAAACAATTGAGTTCAGACAATATTTATTCACAATTGATATAATAGATTTCTTTTTTCACTTGGTGAATTAGAATTTGTAGCATAAAGATTCAAGACCAAAAATCTCAAAACAATCTAATACAAGTAGGATCACTCTCATATCGTCCATAAACTAGTTAGATAGAGAATCACTCCCAAGGAATTAGCTAACAACTCTAAGGATTGCAACTCTAATATAATTAAAAAACACCACCTCAATATTCATCTTAAGTTTAGATCCTAACAAATACATAACGACATATCGAATAACTTCTAGCACATATTGTGCACCTGTACTTCAATAGTCTATGCATCATGGTTGACAATTTATGATTGACAATTTAAAGACATTAAATTGGCCAAACAAGGAGATGTAGAGTGCTTATCTTTTAAGGAAAGTCAACTCCCTCTTAATCTTGGACTTATTCACCAACCTTGTTCTCACACAATTTCATTTATGTTATCATCTAGGGTTAGATCTAATTCTTATAGTAGAAATGATTAGATAAATTTTTCTCCTAGGTTTCATCTTAATCCAAATTGTGCTAAGGTTTACAAACCCTAGATGCTAAAGTCTTCAAGACCTGTCATTCAAAAATTGCAAAATTCTACGAACACACTGGAGAGTTAGTTGAAAAACCTTAGAGTCATTATTGACAAGCCTTCTATGTATGAAATTTCATTCCTTTATCATAAAACTTAGTCTTCATATGCAAGATGATACTTCAAACGTTGTCATGTCAGTGATCTCTACACAGGCCCTTTTATGTACTACTTCAATATAAGAGATCATTACATTAATACACTACAAATAAACAAGATTTATAAGTACCTTTTTCAGCCTTACTTTATCCTTGTAGAAATCTAATCCTTTGACTTATCTTCAGTTGTCATGTATCTTATTCCTACAATAGAGATGCTTCAAACTTTCTGCCAGTGAACCATAGAGAATTTTTTGAGATTCAATCCCTTTTAACTATAATTTTCACTGCCACATAGTTCGACTTCATGGTGTAATTAATCCTCCTTTAAAGTATAAATCTGGATGGTATAGTCACATAGATATAATTTAGATTCTTAATCACATTCCTTAGTATAAGAAGATATAACACTGCTTCTCGGAGTCTTGGCTTTTAGTGATGATTTTGGTCCCTTCCATAGACAATATACATTAGAGAAATTTTGAGGTATAAAATAGTCCTCAAAGAAAAAATGTATAACCAAAATCAACTTTATAAGAACAAATAGGATTTAGGATGATGATGTCAACCATGGGGGATTATTCACCATTCTTGGAGTAAAAAAAGTAAAAAGATTAAAAAATAAAATATATATTTTTAATTTGTATCTTGAACTTATCTCCCTATGGTTTTACTCAAATTTCGAGTAGAATCACTCATTGAATGCAGAATTTAATTCCTAATCCAAGGAGTACCCATGTTGCAGACTTTCGATGGACCCTACTACATGAAAAATGATAAATACATAATAAAAAACCATTATTACAAACGTATTTTCATATATTTCTCATTTTTCATGTAGCGGGGTCTATCAACAGTATGCAACATGGGTACTCACTGGATGAAGAATTAAATCATGCATCCAACAAGTACTCCTACTCTAAATTTTTGTGAAACTGCAAGGAGATAAGTTGAAAATATGAGTTGACAAAATAGTTTTTTCTTTTTTCCCTCTAAAATTTGATGATGTAATCTAATATTATTTTAAT
>APFE031221638.1:21543-42529 GCA_000404065.3 Pinus taeda
ACAATCTTTAATATAAACTTTGGAGATATAGGAATCTTTCTTCAGTGTAGGAACTTACAGTAGCCCAAAAATATATTTCATAAGAACTTGCTTTATTGAGAGTTATGTCATAATCATAGTAACTCGTATCATCCCGGAAATATATGTACCATAGGGACTTGCATCTTTATCACATAACGAGGTGTCTTTAGCTTATTCACATCACACAGAAGAAGATGTCTCATCTTGCTCACATATTGTTTCCATATCCAAATTTTCTTTATTGATTTATTGATTAAACTTAGCTCCATAGTAATGTCACAGGTTCTTAAAGGAATTTTGCTTCTGATTTTCACAATAGTGGTCTTGGTCTTCTCTTCCTAGCCTAGAATTCTCTAGGGCTTGACCTAGTAATTATTCTCAAATTATAGAAAGTATTTGTGCATCACAAAAATATATGTTTCAGGTTCACACTAGTCACAAAGTCTTAGTCTTTTGAGAAACAGAGATGTTTAGCCTCATAATTTTTATTGGACTCCACAGTTATATTTTTCAAACTTATGTCACCTCAAAACTTAGACTTCAATCAAGGTCACAGAACTTTGGAATTTTCTTGAACTTGGACTTCAAACAAAGAATATAAATTTCTGACCTCCTTGAACGCATGCACTACAAACTTTGGATCAATATCTCTGACATAAAACAAGATCATAGATCTGTAATCATGCATATATCTTTAGGAATACAAGCTTTAATATAGACTTCGGAGATATAGGAATCTTTCTTCAGTGTAGGAACTTGCATTAACCCAAAAAGATATGTCATAAGAACTTGATTTATTGAGAGTTATGTCATCATCATAGTAACTCTTATCATCATGGAAATATATGTACCACAAAAACTTGCATCTTTATCACATAACTAGGTGTATTTAGCTTGTTCACATTACATAGAAGAAGGTGCCTCATCTTGCTCACATATTGTTTCCATATCCAAATTTTCTTTATTGAATTATTGATTAAACTCAGCTCCATAGTAATGTCACAAGTTCTTAAAGGAATTTTGCTTCTGATTTTCACAATATTGGTCTTGCTCTTCTCTACCTAGCCTAGAATTCTCTAGGTCTTGACCTAGTAATTATTCTCAAATTATAGAAAGTATTCATGCATCACAAAAATATATGTTTCAGGTTCACACTAGTCATAAAGTCTTAATCTTTTGAAAAATAGAGATGTTTAGCCTCATAATCTTTATTGGACTCCACAGTTATATTTTTCAAACTTATGTCACCTCAAAACTCAAACTTCAATTAAGGTCACAGAACTTTGGAATTTTCTTGAACTTGGACTTCAAACAAAGAATATAAATTTCTGACCTCCTTGAACGTATGCACTACAAACTTTGGATCAATATCTCAAACATAAAACCAGATCATAGATTTGTAATCATGCTACAGGATTTAGATGTATGCCTTGGACCTTGTACAATATGAATTATACCCGAGTGAGAAAAAAATATGTCTTGCTTGAGTAGACCTTTTATTGCTCATTTCTTCTAGAATTCAGGTACTTACCATAATCTTCAAAAATGATCACAGTTAAGATCTTTGTGTATCTTGAGAGGTGGATAATTGTTGTAAAGGTGTCTTCAAATAAGCCAACTAGAAGATATTCAAATTTCCTTCCCTTCACCTTAGCTTTGATTCCATGTTGAAAAACCAAGATGCTAGTATATTAGTGTAGGTTTCTCTTATCTTGATAATTACTTGTGAATGTCTGTTAGCTTCTTATTAAATTTATGTTCTCTTCATCAAGAAATTACCAAAATGTAAAAAGCTTTAAGATCACAAGAGACAAAGAACACAAGAAATTAAGCTCCAAGCCAGGGAAAAACCCCACAAGGGGGAAAACCCAAAAATCCTCTGCTTATAGAGTCAGATCAAAGTGAGATATCCAAGACCCAAGACCAAAACTAAGATTGCCACTAAGACCCAAATTCATCCCTCCTCCAAGTCTCTTCAACAAGTCAAAGTCAATAAAGGTCAATGTTGGTCAAAAATCTGGAATCTGGTGAATTCCTAAAATTTTGGCCCCCTGAAATTTCGAGCATGCAATGCCTTAGACAAATTCACACATTTGTGTAGAACTAGAGAAAAAATCAATTTACCTTCTCTCTCCTTTGACTCTGTTGGTTTTTCTTCTTTTCTTGGCACATAAATCGATGTGGATGATGAGTGAGTGAATGAGGTCAAACTCCTTGTATTTATACATGTCCAATAGATCGAATAGTTACCTCTTTAGGCTGACTTGTCCAAGAGGGCCGACTTGGTCTTTTGGATGACAAACTAACCTTTTTGACTCAAAAAATTTTATTTTCCTTTTTCTTTGCAAAAGTCCAAATGGGGTTTTGACTCAATTACATTTCCTTGACTCATCATGAATTTTATTTTTGACTCAATAAAACCTATAAGCATGAAGAAGATGATTTGACTAGAAATAATAATAATGAATGTAATAAATGAATATAATAAATAGATTAATAGTACATTTGAATTTCATTATGAAGAATGAAACTAGTTACATTTTCAACACTCAGCACTTGTAGATCCATTATTAATATTGATTAAAAAAAACCAAAAAATACAAAAATTAAATATAAAATCCCAATTAAAATGTAATGTTTAACATTTTACTCGATTAAAAAAAAAACATAAAATTAATAATTAAATCAATCTAAATCCATCTTAACCCCAGATCTACCAAGTGCAGAGAGGGATTAAATCTCTTAAGATGCAAACCTATTTTAAAGTGAAAATAGATTTGATAATTGTTGGTAGGCTAAATTGTCCTATTTTTTAACCTCTATCCTACTCTAGACACGTGCCCTAAACCTTTGTTTTAACCTAAGAACCTATTCATTCATGTACCTTTCTCTAAAATCATGCACATTCTTGCACCCTCTTTGTATTTTCATATTTAAAGGCTTGTCATGGACCTAATTACTTATTTATGGATTTTATACCTTTAATTATCCTTGCAACTAATATTTGTATTTCCTAAAGTATTTGATAAACAATTGCATTGATCGTTGTGATAGAATGGTCGAGTGTCGGTAGGATTCCTGCACCATCTAGTGGATTCCTACACTCCCATGACAGCTCACCAACCAATGTGTATCTTTAGTAAAGGATCCATTGACCTCGAGTTGGCCTCAGAGCAGGAGAGAAATCAACAGATCAAATATCAGAACCTCGGCCAAATATCTTAGATTAGTATTTTGTAAAGAGCCGAAAGGCTTAGTTAAGTTACTGTTATGATTCTGTTATGGTTATAGGCATGAAGGCTTGTATATAATGTAAAACTATGATAGGAATTAGTTAGCGATGATATGGTAAAAATTTTCTAAGAGATTGTAATTATTTTGGAGTATCGCTTCTCTGAGCTAGATTACAGATCCAATATGTATTTTTTCTTTTGAAACTAATATAAAGGAATGCGCAACTACGCAGCCTCATTTTCCATTTGCGTCGTGATGAATCTTTGTCCAAATGCGTTTCTCGATTTCGTAACAAGGAAAAGAGTTGGTTGGCCAGGGCCCGGCCAACCCAGCTCATTCTCCCTTTCTTTAAAGGTGTGTTAATTTAATTTAAAGTGTAGGCGTGAATTTGTTATTTACTTTGATTTTCCTCAAAAGTTACAATTTGATTTCATTTACAGTTATTGTGTTACGGATCCATGGTGTGCAGGCTTAGAAGTATTTTATTTAAATTTCCATAAGCTTTCCTTTGTAATGCTTGATTTCATTTCTGCAACATCGGTACAAGCACGCTGCCTGTACTAGTTCATTTCTGGTTCCGCAAGTTTATTTCATTGGTTCAGTTTCGCAAGTCTTTTACTACTTTCCTTTGGCAAAAGTTCTTTATTCCTTCCTGCAAGATTTACGTTTGCTTCTAAACTAAGGGCATTATTAATATCTGAGGTTTCACTTAATATTTAATTGCCTTATGATGGATATGGAATAAACATTGTAGTAACTTACAGGTCTGTGCTTGCATTGAACACTTTCGAAGAACGGATTGAATTTCATGATTAATTATTAGATGAACATTCTGAGTTAAACATTAAAAGGAAGATCTAAATTATATGCACAACTATCTCAGGAAAACCATGTTTACGCAAAAAGGTAATTTATGTAATTATATAGAAGATTTTTTTGTTTTAAAGAAACGTTTACTTTAACTTTTGAAAATCATTTCCTGTCTAGAATATAAGTTTGGTTGAAGCATATTTCTTCTTGTGAGAATTTACTTTCAAATTTTGTTTGCTTTGCACTCTATTTCACTTAACACACTTTTTATTTTTCGAAAGTAATCTAGAAACCAAGTGCAGAAATATGAATTATCTCATGCAGGAACCTCAGATCTAGTACAGGATCAAAGTGTTCTAGCTCAGAGACTTAGAGTTCCTGCATGAATGTTATAACTTGATTATAAGTAAAAAAACACCCTTCTAGTATCTAAACCTCATTCCAGTGCAGGCACAACATTCTGGTATAGGAACGTTGTTGTAGTACAGGAATAAAAATTTAGTGTAGGAAAGAATATCTTTAAAGAAGATAGATATACTAAATAACTTATTTATCACACTGTCTCACTGAAGGTAAATATAAAGGGTCATTTCATTAGTTAATATTGTTCACAATGAATTAAGAATCCATTTTAGTTTCTGCAAAAATACTTTTCATTTATTCCAACACCAAACTTTCTTTAAGTATCAATTGTCGCTTGATCATCATTTTTCTTTTGATTTTGTAAATTTGTGATTTAAAAAGTAGGAATAGAATCGGGAAAAGTTCGTATCATTTCTGGCATTTCCTGTGCTTCGTCTCTAAGTTTACGAAACCCTCGGGTTGACAACTAAGTGTTGAAGGAGTCCAATGAATTGTGATTCCTACACCCAACATTTTGGCGTCATTTCTAGGGAGGCGATTTGAAATTGGTAATAATTTTCCATTTTTTTTCCAACAATAGGGGTAAGTCTGCTATTATTTTTTCTACAGTGTGCTTCTATTGTTTCAAGGATTTTATGAGTGTTGATTTCTTATTTTAATTGCAGCATTTTATTTGAGTTTTTATTTTGTCATTTTTTGAGATGAATGCCTAATTAGGGCCGAGGATACACTAATAAATCTAAAACTTTTTCTCATATTGGGCCTTCTCTTGCAAGCAGAAAGTCCAAACAAATGAAAACCCACCACGCAAGAACTTTCCACTTGGATTCTAGAAATAGCGGTTCAGGTGTGACACAACCAGCCAAGGGGAAGAAGGAGACTATTGGACTCCTAACTGATTTGACCGATAGTCATCCTTCTCAGCCTGTTGAGAGTGGTTTATTTGGAGGTACCAAAATGGCAGAACACAAAGATCATGCTAAGGGAACTAGCAAAAATCAGGTAAATGAGGAACAATCCACCTTTGGATTTCCAATCATGGATCCATATATAGTCGTGCAAATGAAAAATATTCCTCCATCAGTTCTTCCTCATTTGCATGGTAAGGTACACAAGGACCCGGATTCTTTTCTATTTGAGTTTGATATCCTATGTAGAAGTTATGATTACTCATCAAATGCTCAGAAGTTAAAGTTGTTTCCAACAACTCTTAAGGACACAGCACTACATTGGTTCATGGGATTAGGAGGAAACATTATAGCTTCCTGGGAGCAAATGAAGAGAATATTTTTGTCAAAATATCAGGAATATTGTAAAACTAGAGAGATGCAGGATGAGATCTTCACCATTGTACAGGGTGATGATGGGACCTTGGAGGATTATTTTAAAAGATTTTTGTATATCCTCCAAAGGTCGAAGCACAAATTTGATCTAAGTACCATTAGAACCTTTTTCTTGTGTGGGTTTGTTTATGATGCTAGGAATAATTTAAATTTGTTAGTACAAGGGGATATTTCTCAAAAACCTTTTAATCAAATTTGTGACCTGTGCAGGAAATTCTCAAAGAGCCATTCTAGATCTAACAAAAGAATATGAAGTAGAAATAACAAACTTGGATCTACTAATGCTATGATTATTGGTTTGGAGAATAAAATGGACAATATGAAAATTGAAATAATGAATATTGTTAGCAAACAAATAGATTCTTTGAAATTTCATCAAAAACTTGAAAAAGAACAAGAGTCATTGTCTATTTTTGTCTAAAATATAGGAAAAAACATCCTTTGAAAAAATGCCCTAATGATATTAAAGGAACTAATAAATGTGTAATTTGTGAAGAGAACCATGCCACCAAAAAATGCCCCTCTATACTTGGATTGAGAGAAGTATTTGAGGGAGGGTAACCTGAACCTAAGTCATTGCATGCTATGGGAGTACGGAGAAATTGGCCTCAGGTAAGTGCAGGTATGACTCCTGAACTTCCACCACATTTTTTTAGTTATAATGCACATCCATATTCCTATCCTAACAGTAATCACTCTCAACATTTGTAGCATGGGAACCACTATCAGGATGGACAACCCTCCCAATATTGGAAACAAGGTTGGAGAAAGCCAAACCATTCACATCATTCCTATTCTACACCTATGCAACCATATCCTCCTACATATGCACCTTACCCAATGCCACAACCATCATTGCCCCAGTTAAGTCAACCTATGCCACCATTACCTTTACCTCCACCTTTTCGACCGCCTCAACTCGCTTCTCAACCCATACCAAATCCAAATAAAAAAGTGGTACAAATGATGTGTTCCATGAACTCGCTTTTTCCACCCAGTTATCAGTCCATGTCAGTTGGGGTCAATGACCTCCAATTGAGATCGAGGAAGGTAGTAACATCAGAAAAACAAAAAACAACCCATGGTGATTATTTAAGAGAAAGGTGAGGAGGAAACTCCTAGCCATTTTGGAAAAAATGTCACCATTCAGCCTATCCCCGTACCTTCTGAGCCTTTGCCATCTTCTTAAAACTAGCCTCCCTATCCAGAGAGGCTAGTTATGGAGAAGAATGACCCCATTCCCGAATCTAGTCTGGCTTCTGAGCTTAGGAATATTTTTATAAAGGTCCCTTTGCTCCAAGCTATCAAAGAGATCCCCATATGTACCAAAATCATTAGGAAACTTTGTGTCAAGAAGCCTGGAAGGAAAAGAGTAGAACCCAAACTATTTAGATTGTTGGAAGAGCAACAGAGTTGATGACAAGGTGTGTGTAAATGATAAAATACATCGACCCTAGAAACCCTGTTGTCTTTGTTCAGATAGGTGATGTCCTTGTCTCCAATGTGCTTATAGACCTAGGGGCACCCATTAATGTTATGACCAAGAAAACCATGTATTAGCTTGGGTTGGTCCATATTCGTCCTACTCCTATTGTGCTTGAATTGGAAGACAGGTCTAAGATCAAGCCGGAAGAAGTGTTGGACGATGTGGTTGTTTCGATAGACTCTTGGGAATATCCCACAAACTTCATTATTCTTTAGCCAAAGAATCTTGTGAGAGGAAATCCCTTGATCTTGGGACGACCATGGCTTGCAACGGTTGATCCTTACATTGGATGTCATTCTGGTGACATGTACATTTCACATGGGGTCTCTAGGAAGAAAATCATCTTATTTCCACCTACTAGATCTATCTAAGAGCTTCGAGATACCTTATGGCTAGATTACAGTAGTGATGAGGAGACTCAGTTAGTTTCTATGATACACAATCATACTAAGTCAACTCAGAAGGGTGAGATACAAGACTTCCTGAATAATCTAAACACTATGCCAAATTTTGAATCATTGCGTCAGATCTTTAGTCTAGATTTTCAGGAAAATCATGATCCCCAACCTTCCTCATCACTGACTCTAGCAGCACCTCTTTTCACTCTCGAACCAAAAACCACTCTTGTTGAAATTAGTCTAGGCAATCTCTACATATCAGTTCAGGCCTGGATTCCTCTCAACAAGAGTAGCTTGTTATTTTGTTGCGAGACCATCTTGATGCCTTTGCATGGGGCTACGAAGACATGTAATGCATCTCTCTTGAAACCTGTACTCACCACATTTATATTCAGGAAGGAGCCTGACCTGTCCGACAAACCCAAAGGTGTATGAACCCAGCTCTAAGAGATGTTGTGAAGGAAGAATTACAAAACTCTTAGATGTTGATTTTATTTATCCTATTTCTGATAACCAGTGGGTCTCTCCATTGGTGTTGATCCCAAAGAAAGATGGGAGATGGCGCATTTGCATTGATTATAGAGAACGGAGCAAATCCACTATCAAGGATTACTTTCCCCTTCCTCTCATCGATCAGGATCTTGATACCCTTGCCTTTAAAAAGTAATTTTCTTTTTTAGATGGCTTTAGTGGTTACAACAAAATACAGATTGCACTCGAGGATCAAGACAAAACCACCTTTACTTTCCCACGGGGTACATTTTCTTATCGAATGCTTCCCTTTGGGCTATGTAATTCCTTGGCTACCTTTTAGAGGGTAGTTTTTTCCATCTTTGCTAACCTTGAGTGTGTGGAAATCTATATGGATGAATTTTCTGTGTTTGGTGATTCATTTCAGGAAGCCCTCAAAATCTAGAAAAAATACTTTCTCGTGGCCAAGAATTTCATCTTTCCTTGAGCGATAAAAAGTGTAGATTAATGTGCAAGGAAGGAGTAGTTCTTGGCCACTTGATTTCCGACAAAGGTATCCAGGTTGACCCAGCTAAGATAGAAGTTATTTTGTGTCTTCCTGCACCCAAAACACAAAGGGAAGTTAGAGGTTTCCTGGGACATGTGGGCTACTATAGGAGATTGATTGGGAACTTTTCTAGGATAGCTACCCTCCTTTTTCAACTTTTAGCTACGGATAGTGAGATTTCTTGGTCCACAGCTTGCCAAACGTCTTTTGAGACATTAAAGGAAAAATTAGTACAGGCACTATTTTTGAGAGGACCAAACTAGTCCCTTCCATTTCACATTTCCTCTGATGCCTCAAATACTGCCATTGTCACAGCTTTAGGACAGGAAGAAAACAAATAGTCTTATGCTATCTACTTCATTAGTAAAAACTTATCACCCACTTAAATGAATTATACAGTAACTGAGAAGGAGTTGTTAGTTGTGATTTTTGTTATTAATAAATTCAGACATTACACTATAGTATATGAAGTCTTTGTGCATACTGCTCATTCCGCAATAAAATATTTAATGAATAAACCATTGACTAGTGGTACACTGACTAGGTGGTTACTTTTGTTGCAAGAATTTAATGTTACTATTGTTGATAAACCATGAAAATATAATGTTGTAGCAAATTATCTTTCTAGATTAAATAATCATGGTGAAGTAATTCCTGTTGATATAATTTCCCTGATGAACATCCTTTTGTTGTGTCAAAAAAATCCCCATGGTTTGCTAACATAGCCAACTATTTAGTCACTAGAAAAAAACCACCTCACTTATCCGCTAGTGAAAAGTGGAATATTATACAGAAAAGTGTTGCATATTCTTGGGTTCAAGGAGACCTCTTTTACACTTGACCAGATCTCATTATCCGTAGGTGTGTAAGAGAGGAAGAAGTGTTTGAAATCTTGAAATATTCCCATGATGAACCTTACGAAGGCCATTTCACTGATAACAGGATTGCATACTGTTGAAAATGCAACAAGATGATGGAGCTTAGTGAAAAGAAGTCACCTTCACTAAGTGGGCCCACAAGCTATTTTTGGCGCAGAGTCTATTTTTAGACTGTTTCTATTTTTAGACATATGGATCATGGTCTATGAGTTGCAGGATGCTATTTATCGATGATTGGTCATGTTGGTAAAAATAGATGGACCTCTATTTTTATACATATGGGCGGAGTCTATATTTAGACTGCCAGTCTAAATATAGAACAGTCGAATATTATTAGCTCTTAATAATATTTGGACTATAAACATTATCTTATCCTCTTGCAACACTTCAGTTTGAGCTACGGATGTGGCAGATGAAATTTCCAGAAGGAAATATGCTTTTCTTATGGGTTAGTTGAGCTATTGCATGAAGGACTTCAGTTAGAACTCAAGTGATTGAGTTTGGTGGAGTTAAATGAGGAGTTGATGGAGTTGTGTTCAGTTTGACTTAGTTGAACTAGTTGTATTTAGTCTAACTAACAAATACACTAGTGATGAGTGATGTGAATTAATTATTAATTAATTCACTAATTATTAACTCATAAATCAACCGAAGAATACATCAGTTAACTCAGTGCATGAAAGTTCAGTGGAGACAAGTGTTAGAGGTGAGTGAAAGGGAAAGACAGTTGTCAGTTGTGACTATAGTTGTGCATGAGATTTTCACAATCAGTGGATTGAGATTGCCAATGAGGATTGCATAGTGCAACACAAGGGAAATACGAGTTTGGATCAGCCATTCTCATCTTTTCTCATGTAGGACTGTGCAGTGGAGGCAGGCAAGCAGCGGAGGAGATTTGAACCTGTGATTGATTCAGATCTGAGCTAGTTTTTGTGTAACAGGTGGAGATAGTACTGAGTACTTGCAAGGAGTATTGTACTATGTATTGTTACATGTTCTCAATCAATATAATATACAGATATTTGGGGGTTTTCAGCTATATGCTTTCCCCGTGATATACTGTGTTGATATGTGTGATTGATGTTTCAATGTGCACATGCAATTGTTTCTTAATTCCGTAAAATTGATGATCAATGGTAGAGGAGGTTATGCATTATGCATGCATTCCGCAATAGTGTATAATCAGGATAATCTCTGTGAATAAGTGTTATATTATTCAAAATTTCTACACATACAAGATTCTTTGAGCTCGGTATTTTTAGTCTTCCTTGTTTAAGGATGCCAAACAATATGTCAAGTGATGTGATAGTTGTCAGCAAATGGGTCAGTCGGGACAAGCCAATGAGATTCATTTATGTCCTCGAGTTATGATTGAGCCCTTTGAAAAATGGCCTATTGATTTTGTGGGACCTATAAACCCAACATCTTTGAATAAAAAGCATATATTGGTTTGTACATATTTTGTTACAAAGTGGGTAGAAGCTAAAGTTGTTTCTTTTGCTACTGAAAAAGTTGTTGTAGGCTTTTTATTTACTAAAATCTTTACTAGATTTGGTGTGTCTAGAGAAATTTTTTCTGACAATGGACCGCAATTTATTTCTAATTTGGTATAGAATGTGATGGAGAAATATAGAATTCAGCACAGGAAATCTACACCGTACCACCTGCAAGAAAATGGCCAAGTGGAATCCAAAAACAAGGTAATTGAGTCCATCCTCACCAACACAGTAAACATGCATAGGAAGGATTAGGCCGGCAGATTACTGGAAGCCTTATGGGCATATCAGACCACTTGAAGGAACATCACAGGACATACACCATATGAGCTGGTGTATGGGAAACAAGTCCTTTTTCTGATAGAGTTCCATATCAAAACCTTTAGGACTGCAGTTCAATTGGGGATAGATCTCATAGAGGCACCGCAGCATCGTCTATTATAGTTAAATGAGTTAGATGAGTTTAGACGGGATGTTGTTCAACAGAATGTATTAGTTCAACAACAACACAAGAAGTGGCATGACAAGTCCATCAAGAATAAGAAATTCCAACCAGGTGATTAGGTACTCCTTTACAACTCTAGATTTAAACATTTTAAAGGAAAATTCCACACACGCTAGATGGGACCTTACGAAGTGGAAAAATTTTGAAAATGGAGCAGTAGAAATCAAAACTATTGATGGATGAGATTCAGTATTCCTTGTGAATGGGCATAGGCTTAAGGTATATCTTCAGCCCCTCGCAAAGGAATATTTTATGCAGCAAGTACAGTAGCAATCGAAAGTGAAGATGGTAGGTGGCCATGCCAACCTATTACAAATTTGATTCTTTTCTTTTCCTAAAATTAAAACAAAAAAAAAAAGAAGGAAAAACTAAAAACTAAAAAAATAACTACAACAACAACGAAAATTCTTCTTCCTATGGTCGTGAAAATCAATTTACTGACACGATTGCAGAAGGATCATCCTGAAAACCATCTTGCTAGTAGGAAGATAAAATTCTAATAAAATGGGAATGTTGTTTGATCTTTAGATGTGTTAACTGTCACCAAGAAGAAGCAAGTTCAAGTATAGGAAACAAGCCCTTATCCAAGTTTGGGATAGATGGCACAGAAATGTTTATTCAAACAATACTCAATTCTTGCTGCATTTATTTTTCGTTTCAGCATTATTCAAGCAGATTTCAGGTAAAATTATTCCCTTCTTCTATTCCCATTTTTGTAAAATCCCCCTATTTTTCTTCTTTTTACCCCATAAAATTTACCACCCCTTTCTTCACATGGAAACTATCCCTATCTAATTTCGTTCTTCCCTCTTTTTCCTAAATTTTGTTTCCCATATCCCTTTTTTGATATGTCCCTCTTGGTAGTCTCACTCTTTAATTTTGTGTCATAATTTCCTTCCCATTCTGAAAATTTATCCCCTTTCCCACTTCTTTTCTCCATCATGACTCATATTGCAGAATCTGATTCAAGCTTATGAGCCAGATCAAAAGCCATGTATTGATATAGAAAAATCTTGTGAATAAAACCTCCCTTATGATTCAACAAAAATCCTTCAGAATCCAACCTATGAATTTTATCATAAAGTTTTTGGCCAAAATATCCCTGGTGCAGGTATATGTGTTTAGTGCAGGAATGTTCAGTGCAAGAATGTTCAGTGAAGGAATGTTTGGTGCAGTAATGTTCAAGTGTGGAAATGTTCAGTGCAGGAATCTGAACTACTGAGCACTCCCGAGTACAAAACTACATGTCCTGGTGCAGGAACAATGGTCTTTAGTGAAAAAAATTGTAATATGTTGTAGTAATTCCTAGTGCAAGAATGTGCATCTGGAAATTTTATTCTTGTTTCATGAAAATCATGTGCAGCTAGAATGACTACACCACTTCTCGATTGATAGAATTCAATATTTTTTTATTATGATTAAGCTTTGTTTTATCATTTGCTAAGATAGGAATGAAATCTCTTACATACATGGATAGTTAAGTTATGAAATATTTTTTTTAAAGTACCATGTACACCTTGTGTGAAATAATGAAGTGATTGTAGGATGTGTATGATTTAACCTGTCATCCCATACTTACCTTTTTGAAAAAAAATCTAGTTACCTACTAATGATGACCCAACCTCATACCATACCATGCATAACTGTCATATTAATCATGGCACCTTAATCGCCACCTTCACTAATGATTATCTCTACCTGTACCACAACCTATTTGTATCGCATATGTTCAAAGGTATACATTTAATGATGGAGTGTGACCATTAGGAGGTGGCCAATATAATGGCGGTCAGATAGCTCAACTATCACAAGGTTCATTTTAGATAGTGCTCCTAAATCCTAACCGTGTGATCTTTCTAAAAAGTTTTAGATAGAGTTCAATGAATTGAGGATGGCACCCGTGAGAATCGAACCCTGTTGCATGAAAGAGTTAGAGAAAACGGCTGAATACCATAATAGTCTTCCACTGTTGTGGGAATCCAGGTTCCTCTCATTTTTGCTGAAATTTAATGGTTTTGACTCAGCCGTGGTGTTAGAGTTTTCTCGGACCTTTGATGGGAGCCGAGCCAAGGTAGGATAACTAGAATTTGAAGTAATGGAACAGTCTATATCACAAGCCATGGGATTATCAACAGAAGGTGAGCAATGGTTCAAAAAGGAGAAGATAGAGAAGAAAAAGTGGCACCAGTTTATGGTCGACAGAAAACAAAAAGTGGATTGGAAGAAAGGGTTGCCACGCAGCGCCATGCAAGGAAAATGAAAAGACTTGTTGTACATATTATAGAAGTTCCTCACCTGCGAGGGTCGCTACTCATTGACCTTCTTGTATCATATTTGGTTTTTGTTACATTTTGAGTCAGGTAAGCTTATCAATTTCCCCTATTTTCTGTTAGGAAGCTTGGAGAAAATGTTAAAAGGAGTTCAAAGAGGTAAGACGAGCCAAGTCGCATGCAAGTTATACCATCATGGGCTGATTGTAATTTTAGTTAGGAAGGGAGTAGAGGTCAAGAATATGACCTGGGAAGTATTTTTGAACGAGTTACAGAAAAAAGGTGCAGGGAAATCCTCCAACAAGAAGAGTGCAAGCAAGAAGAAGAAGCTTGAAACCCTAACCCTGCACCCTACCAAGACTAAGAACATAAAAGAGTTAGCGCAAACAGAGGAGTGAGGACCCCGTCTACATCAAAAAGGAGAACCCGAAGCTCAATCAAGAGGACTGCCTCCTTGAAGGAAGCTTACATTTAATTGACTTCCCCAATTAATTTAGACGACTCCTAGCCTCCTTCCCCAACCCCAGACAACCTTACAGTGACTGTGGATGTTGTGGCTCATGCAGTGATTAGCGAGGGGGATATTAATGAAGAATACATCACACCCTTCTAATTTTTTCTTGGAAAAATGAAGAAAAGGAAAATGATGTGGACACCTAGTGCAAGTGCAGGTAAAGGCCCGACAAAGGATCAAATGGATATTGAAGTGTAGGGTACTGAAACCCTTCATGATATTGAAATGCAGGAGGTTAATGACCAAGGTGATATTGACATCGATGATGTCAACACTGTTCTGGAGTCAATTGTTGAGAAAATTCTTGCACAAGAAGAATTCGTTAAGGAAGACCCCACTCTCCACCTGAATAGTCAGACAGAAGAGCTTAAGCAACATATCTATGGGTTGGAGGTGTTAAACCAAACTTTGAAGGAACAAGGGATAGTGCAGAAACAGAAGAACACAGAGCTGGAAGGAGAAGGGAAGGAGATAAAAATGCCAAGTGAAGATATGGAAATTCTGAGCATCAAAGTGCTATAGTCATCTCACAAAGGTGACCAAATGGCTCAAGAAGGCTGAAGGAAAGAAGAGGAAGACAGTGAAAGCAGGAATTAGCATACAAATATAGGACTGAAAGAAGGCTCCCTTGTTTTGGTTCTTTTGTAGCAAGTAAAGGTTGTGTGAGGACACACAACAAAATAGGGATGGGAGGATGTTGGTAGGATAAATTTTCCTCTTTTTTAACCTCTATCATACTCTAGAAACGTGACCTAAACCTATGTTTTAACCTATGAACCTATTCATTCATGTACCTTTCTCTGAAATCATGCACATTCCTGCACCCTCTTTGTTTCTTAATATCTAAAGGCTTGTGATGGACTTAATTACTTATTTATGGCTTTTATACCTTGAATTATCCTTGCAACTAATATTTGTCTTTCCTAAAGTATTTGATAAACAAATTTATTAATCGTTGTGATAGAATGGTCGAGTGTGGGTAGGATTCATGCACCAACTAGCAGATTCCTGTACTCTTGTGATAGCTCACCAACTATCGTGTATCTTTATTAAAGGATCCATTGACCTCGAGTTGGGCTTGGACCTCAACCAGATATCTTAGATTAGTATTTTGTCAATAGTTGAAAGGCTTAGTTAAGCTACTATTATGATTTCATTATGATCATAAGCCTGAATGTTTGTGTAAATGTAAAACTATGATAGGAATTAGTTAGCAAAGCTATGGTAAAATTTTGCTAAGAGATTGTAATTATTTTGGAGTATCACTTCTCTGGACTGGATCGTAAATCTAAGATGTATTTTTTCTTCTAAAACTAATATAAATGAATGTTATGTTGGCTTAGGGGGTCCTGACCAAGGTTCAGAGTTAGTTGCACCAACCAACAAAACCCTACACTACTAGCCCTTTCGGCAACAACCTACATAGCACAGGTTGCAGTATCACCCGAAGCAGTATAGGTGGATGATGGAGCCAAGTTTCCACTTCCAGAGATCAGTGTGATGTCGTTTAGCACCCTAGATCTGCCTTCATGCAGATCTACAAGCCCCTAGGGCTCAGTATTGCAACTCCACTTAAACACCCTTCAGACCTTCATGAAGGTCAACAATCGGTCTTTACAGACCCTTAATAGTTTCTTTATCCACTTACGTGCATCAGAGAACTACTCTAGACTAGGGCTCATGTAGATAACCTTGTTTTATTAATAAACATTAGATAATTCATCAGAGTCTTCGCGTAGTTACATAAAAATGCTTGCGTACATCATGTTAGGGTCCTATAATAATAGAAGTCATAATTTTGAATGACTAAGGTTAAGCCTTGTAATATTGTACATACCTTTTCTTTCTGAAAATGTTTTCCATATTAAAAAGATTAAAAAATGTAAAGAGGTTATGTCCTAAAAGAAAATCAAAGGAAAAAATAATAAGAGAAGGTCAAAAAAATGAAAACATATGAACCCCAAAAAATAAAAAGAGACCATGAAAGTGGGCAAGTCTAAATGCCACTACTATTTACTTTTATGCATAATAGTGATTATGTGTAGCCTGTTATTGTGCCACAATCCATGGTAATCAAACTGTTTAATCTTGATTATTTCATGCTTTGAATTTTATCTTTTTAGTTAGAGAATAAAATCTGACCAAACAACTTAATCTTGGCAGATCAGTAGATAGGTAGAGAAATAAAAGGAGCTCATTAGTTTAATCTGAGCCCTTGGAAGATATAAGGTTAGAAGTAGATAGTTTTTTTTATAAAAGAAAAGGGTTTGGTAGCCTAAATGCACCCTAATAAGTATAAATAAAAATAAAATTTAAGGTAGGTAAGGGGTAAGTAGAAGAAAGGTTGCTGAAGTATAAAGTTGATTGGATCAAAACACATTCATCATGCTTAGACATATGTGCTAATATGTATGATCAACTATGGAAGCAAAAACAAAGGTTTGCAAGCTAATATGTTTAACTCCCCCTCATTCATTTTCCCCTTACTCACTAATTTCCTATCCACAAGTATATTTTAGCACTTTAAATCCTTCAAGTCAAAGAGGCTCGGAGCATTTCTCTAACTTTTGGTGGGACCGAACCCTCGGCTTAATGACTTATGGGCATCAAGTGTTGGAATCCCCTTCATGAAATTCATTTCCCCCTCATTACCCTAATAAAACCCCTTTTCCTAAGGATAAAGTTCAGTTACTTAGGAAAAGTGAAAACCCCCATGTAAATCCTATTTCATTCAAAAACCCACAAAAGACATCTTATCCTAAGTATTAAGTGTATGTAAATAAAGTGTGTAAATATTACATTAACATTTATACTTAAGGGTATATTCACTCCGCCAACTTCATATTGATTTTTAACTTTATTATATCATTCTCATAATACCTTTTCCCTTATATTAATTAAATCCCCTATGTAATATCCCTACCCTTAGTTTTAATAAAAACTATAAAATTCACCCCATATCCCAAAAAAACCCTCTTAATACACTCCTGCGCAGTGAACCTAAACTAACCCCGTCATTAAGCCCCGCCCGATCGCTTTAAACCCATGATTAAATCTTAAATAATCACAATCCTTCATGATCAAAGTCTTGGGCCCCCTCGACACCTCAGTTCATATCACCCATGCACTTCCCTTGCCCGATTGTCGTCTAATCACCATCCCCCTCATTCAGTGGTCTACAACAATATCGGCCACGCCCGATAGCTGATCGTTACCCGCCCGATCAAGCATTTTTCCTCCAAACCCCAAATGCTATGTGTCAGGCGCTAGAGTAGATCGGGTGACCCCTCCCTGCTCAACCCGAGAAACCATCACTGTTAATTTAACTAATCCCACGCCAAATTTAAAAAGTTTCCTGTTAAAACTCTGAAAACCCTCGTTTTCATTCCTTTTTCCCCGCTTCATAGTAAAACCCATCGAACCCTTTTGAAGCCACCCTGAACCTCTGCAACACAATTCGACCTCCGATTACTTTCAAAACATTGCCATGACTCCTTCCCCAAACATCCCTGTACAATAAAGCCATCAATTGCCATTCCGCCAACCTATGTTTTCTTAATGATTGTTGGATTTTGTAGGTAATTAGCAGAAGACCAAATCTTGGATAAACAGTTTTGATACTAGCCACAAAACTTGTTTACTCCAAGGCTCAAAAGGAAATCTATTTAAAAACCTTCATTCAGAAGAAGAAATAGTTATACACAAAACAGAGAAAGAAATAATTCACATAGAAACATTGACTGTTAAAACAAAGGAACCAAACAAAGCATACAGTCAAAGGACAAACAGATCAAACATACAGAAAGTTGATCAGTATCCATTACCATATGCTAATACATATAAAAAACTAAACGATTTACTATTGAAATACACAATAAAAAGTTAAAATGTATAGTAAAAGTAAAAACACAGTAAAGGATATTCACAGGTCATCACAGTAAAAGTGTATCAGATGAAAGAGTATCAGTAAAAGTGTATCAGATTGAAAAATCAAAGTGAAGATAGATGAAAAAACAGAGCAGAAATGGTACATCTTCCAGAAATTTCCTATTTAAGTCATAATTTTTCAGAAACTATTGTGGCCAATACAAGATGAATTTTTAGAAGCAAGAGGAAGTTTGTGTTCGTAAAAGCCCAGTATACAAAAACCTATCTCACTTTTTACACAGGTATTACAAAAAAGGAGATAAATACATATCTTCAAAGCCTATTTTTAGGACTATGCAAAATCTTGTTTTTGACGTCTTTTTGCAGAGAATATTCTGAACAGTTGGAGCTTAATTTTGGGAAAATGAAAGAGGTTTATCTCAATAACATATTTATATACAATAACCTCTTTCTCTCTTTACATATCTATCTCAGATTAAGATATAAAAAGGTATCGTTGGACCCTAATTTTTCAGAATTTCTAGGGCAGAATGCACAAAGGAAGGAGGCAGTGAGTGACTTGGAAGCCTCATCATCAACTAAGAGTTGCTATCAAATTCAAATTTCTCTTCTTTTTCACCATAAATCCATAAATTTAGTTCCAAATAGATTCATTTGTTTTCAGTGTCATTTATTTAAGTTCTATTAATGTAAAACAATTTGAGATATTTGTAAAACCAACCTTGATATTTTTTCAAGATATTTCAGTTTACAATTTGTATAAATACTTCTTCATTTGAAGTATTTTAGGGTGGATTCTTAGAAATTTCTATAGACTCCTTAATCAAAAGATTGTAAAGTCATTGGAGCATTGACTAAGCTAGCAAGCTAGATTGATGAAAAAATACCAAATATTTCAAAGGATTCATGTGTTGAGCGAAGTGCGGACAAGTATTTTCTCACATTGTTGTTATCTTTCTTAAAGTTTTTCCACAATGTATATCTGAATCTGAATGCTATAACTGGAGTATTATCTCAGAATTTGTTTAATTACATTATGTTTTAACAGTTAGGCATATAAACATTTTCTACTGATATATAAGTTAAGAAATTCTTAGTTGCTCCTTAGTTTAGGTTGTTTCTTTATAATCTATAGCAAAGGATTCTTAATTGCCCTTTGTTTCTGATTACCCTTTGTTCCTCATTTCAATCCTCGTCTGAGAATTCTTAATTGCTCTCTCACCCTGGTTAAAACTTTTTCACCCCTCTGGCCTAAAGACCTACACTCTACTCTATTATCTTACCCTTTGAATATTCTATTTAGTGAGTTGATCTAGTTTTATTGCCCTTCTATTGACTCCATAGCCCAATGGTCTGGAGACACCATTCTATCCATCTGTTTAAAGAACCCCACCACCAAATCTTCAATATAAATCAAAAACCCCCTGAACATTCATAACCAACCTAAAATTCAAACAAACAATGCTAAATCATATAAAGAGGGCCCTCTCTGAGCCTAGGTTGGCTAGAGCCTATGCTCCAAAAGTGGTTTTTGGTTACCTCGGTGACTTCTTTCTTTAACCTTGGGAAATTATTGAGTGATAACACATTATCTAATAGTTATTCAATAGAATTGTGCATTATTAGATCAATATTCCATAAACATATTACTCATTAGCAACATAATTCATAAACAGAAATAAACAACAATACACAATATTTCTCCAAAAACAGCTTCTTTATTCATTTCCAGTCCAAAATACAAACTCAAAACTTCCCTGTGCACACAACTGCAGGGGTCCATGCACTCAGCTGTGGACTCTACCTAGGTCTCTGTGCACTTAGCTATAGAGCCTTTCTCTCTTATCTAACTCACTTCTCTGTGCTAAGACTTATCTTCTATCGACCCATTACTATCATCATCACCAGATCTCTTCCTTTAGACTCTTTTAGACACTCCTACTTATAGCTTTTTAAATACAATCCCATGGTTTGTAGACCATGGGTACATCTCAAAACCGACTCAACTTTTACATAAACAAAGGGATAAAACCCATTTGAATCCTAATCCATCTATGTGCTCTGCATCCACAAATCGCGCGACTTTACGTCATTTACAACAATTACATCAAAACTTAGGTTTTTAACCCCAAAACTGACCCAAGGGACCCCATCCCAATAGGCCCCCAACACAAAGATCATGACTTGCCGTCAAGTCACTTGGCTGGTGCTACGATCTTACTACAAAGATCTCCTAGCTCCACCTAAACTACTGCAACCTCGGCCTAAGCGCTCTGTATGGTTGCTTGCTTGACCTCTTCCACTAGCTTTCCTGTAGTTGGTTGATTCAGGTGGATGTTGGTGGCCACCCACCTATCCCACTTGGACCCCCACAACTGTCCCTTTCAGTTTTTTAGTTTCCGTAATTATAGCACAATATACTATTTTTAGTAGTTTTTTCAGGTCATGAACTTTCGGAGCTATTTTCAAGCCCTAAACGACAGTTTTTGGGAAATTTGGGGGCAACTTTGGTCCATAGATCGATGTTTCCCATCCTGAAGTTATAGTGCTCGGATAGATCTTTCTAATGAGATATTGTACGTGTCAAACAGAAATCATATGCCAAAGTTACGACCCCGGGAAATTGATGTACCAATTTACCCAAATAGGGCCCACAATTTGGCATTTCATCTTCTAGGGTTAGATTTTGGGATGTTAAGGGTTTTCCATTATTTCTCAACAATAAATAGGCCTTCGAGCCTCATTGTAACATAGTTCAGAGG
>APFE031221639.1:9508-26532 GCA_000404065.3 Pinus taeda
CTCCTTAATTGGTTCTCTTGACTCGATCCTTAGATTGGAAAGGTCATTGATGAGTGTAGCCAAGGATCTATCATCGCCGTATTTGGTAAGAAATTGTTCCTGAAAGACATTCCAACTCGTGATGGATCCAGAGGGCAAGGAAAAATACCAAGACCCTGCTGATCCTTGTAATGTATAGGGGAACAATCTAACTACAACATCTTCTTCTGTTACTCCCTTCAAATTAACTAACAACATAAAATTATTTATGTGTTCCTCAACTAATGTTCCAGCATCTGGATTGAACTTTGGTAACCATTTCTCAGGATAATCGGGTAACGGATGTAAAGGCGCAGGCATAGTGACTGTACCAGGACTTCTCCATGGTGTTTGAGCCATTTTGGGAGTACCAATGATTTCCTGTGGTGTTCCAGGTGATTGGAGAGGAGGTGGAAATGAAGACTGAAAGGATTGTGATGTTGGAGGTGAAGTCCCTTGGTGAAAAATAATATGTAATGGTGAAGTGGGTGTTTGACTTCGCACTGGTGATGATGAGATGGAAGATGATGGAGAAAAGGTTTCACTACCAGAACCTTCAGTGTTCTTTTTAATCCTTTTCCTCTGGGGTAAAGGCAACTCAGGTGGTTCAATGCCGAGTTTTTCGCTTTGAAGTCTGGTAAGATGATGAGGTAAGCGGAATTGCGAAGTTTGACTGCCTTGTGATACTTCAGATCTAGGAGGTGAAATCGAGAAGCCTTGAAGTTTCTGGATGATAGACTGAACTTCAGGGGACTCCGGGCTTAAACGTTCTGAAGTATAATGAGGTTGAGCAGTAGTAGTTGATCCTTCCTCTTCTCGTCTGGATACCGATATTTCAGAGTGCAAACGAGAGGTCCGAGGAGAGGTGGAGGGTGATTTACTCTGTGAATGGTCTGTAGGTTTTGACTTAATCTCCATTCATAGTGGATGGCCCTCCTTCTAGCGCCAAAGATGTTGATGCCCCAAAAATCGTTGTATCAACATTGGGGGATAACCACCCGGTCCGGACCTTAATACAGCTCCTTTTCCGTTTGGGATGGTGGCTCCGACTGGATATAATGGGACCAGTTTCCCAATAATGAATAAAAGGGGTGGATGAGTGATTGGTTATCTAATCTAATGATAGGCAAATAACTTAATCTATCAGAAAAAATAAAAGAACTATTGCTAATCCCGAGAACTATTATTCTTTGGAAATGTAGCGCTTGATGATCTTTGTCTATTGACAAGCATATAGATGACTCTATCAAATAAACATAGATATTTATTCATTCAAAGATTACTTTATTTAAATATTTAAACAAAGTGATTAACACAATATTGCTACACTTATCATTTATATCATCGATACATACATGATTAGAAGAAAAGAACACTGTAAACATCCGATAGTGGAAGGAATAAAGAATGATGTTAAAACACACATATATATATATATATGATAATAGCAAGAGTGATCAAATGACAATTCATATGAAAATAATGAGTTCAGACATAGATAATAGTACCATATGAGCTGCTAATCACTCCCAATATCAATCGCTATTTGAAATTCTTCTTCCAACGCATAAATACTTTCAAACAAAGACAATAGTGCACATTCGCATAAAAGCTTCTTTGTCAAAATTAGAATGATTGGTCCAGTTTTATAAAAGAATATCCCTGAAGTACAATAGTGCAACTTCATGTTTTAAGTCATATACAAAACTTTACGACCCTTTCTAAATACATGAAAGGGTCTATAAATACTAAACTAAGCTAACTATCTATGAAACTGAAATCCTACTTAATTGGTATCAATTGATTTTGAATATCTCCTTCGCAGCAATCTGGCAGTCGGCGGCATGAATCATCATTCAGGCTATTTGCCTTTAAACCTGAGCTGACATATCGCAAGCATTGGCTCCACTTCGGGTGGTCTGTTGAGGCGAGAATTGAGTTGGGCGGCATAGGTGGCATCCTGAATATCGGGAATGATATACCCGACTGCACCTGTAAGGCATTTGAGGGCAGCTCTCTGGCTGTGCGGTTTGACTAAAAAGAACCAATAGGTGTCCCATGTCAAACTGTTAATTCCTACGATTAATCTTCCATTTTTCTCTAATTCTGGATAACATGACTGCACCAAAGTTTTAGCTGCTATCAATTTAGCTGGAGTACATTGAGAGATCATGTTAGACAAGTAAAGAGTATTATTAACCAATTCAACCAAATTACTAGTGGTTGATTTGCATCTTGAAATTGCTCTCTCTGCTTTCATTAACTGGGACTGCCATTCTGTAAATAATATCTCTTTATGCGATTCCAAAATCTTTGGTAAATTAGCCGCCTGTCCCTGATCAGTATCTTGCCATTCAAGAAAATTGGTTAATTTTTCATCGGCTTGATCCAAGTCTGTTCTAGCCTTTTCCGATTTCTCACTTATTGATGTTATTAAATCGCATAATGGTTCTGCCTGGGCGATTTGTTGACATAAAAGCTTTATCTGATTTATCAATGCCTTGTTTATCTGTAATGCCTCTATTCTGAATTCATCTATCTGTGGAAGTTTCTTTGTTTTCTCTAGTTGGGCTGATAGTTGCGTTATCTGCTCATCTTTTGACTTCCGCATTTGTTCATTTGCTGCTTCCAATTGTGCCAATGCCTCAGATAGCTCTTTCTGCTTTTGAACTGCGCTGTCATCAATCCTTTGTTTCTCTTCCTGCAATTGTTTAGTCAATTGATTATTTATTTGTTATATTACCAATTGTTGTTATGCCTGCTCCGCCTTTTTCTGTGCTTTTGATAGTTGCGCTTGTAATGAAAAGATCTCCTGATCTTTTGTTTTCAATAAACTTCTTACCTCTGATGCCTTGTCTATTGTTGCTGCCGAATAGGCTCCAGCATATTGTGATAGTTTTGTTAGATCATCAGAGGGGTCAAATTCCTCTTTCCAAAGCACATTGCCCGTCACTGTTAGTTCTGGGAATAGGGAAGGTTGATCAGTCCTTCTCATCTTCCTCTGTCGTTTCACCACAGCTTTATGTCTTGGGCTATAGAAGACATCTAAGGGAGGAATTTATTCTATCTGCAAAATAACCTGGTCGGAAGGATCCTTTGGGATTATCTCTACTTCTTTTGAACTGGGTAGGATGTTGGTTTCACCTGGAACCTGTTTTGAAGTTGCCTCATGTGTATTAACCTCTTTTGATGTCTCGTCATCTTTAGAGCACTCAAGATTACCGATAATTGAATTGAACTGCTGCCATTCCTGGAGCAATTTCGGGTCAATTTGAGTATTTTCATTCATATTTATGCTGCTCTGTTCCTGTTCTTTTGTCTGGGTTTCCTCTTGTCCTTTCATATGCACTTCTTCCTGTTCCTTTGATGTAACAGGAGGTTCCTTAATAAGTCGTTGTTCAGGCTCGCTTGATTCTATTGTTGGGGTTGTCGCTAACAGATCTAGAGGCAGAGTTTGCAACCTCTGTTCCCTAAGTCTGTTAAATTCAACTAATCCGTCATCTTTGTATTCGTTTATAGCCAGCGATTTAACTTGGAACATTGACTCGGCTGATGAGAACAGGTCGTCAAACTTATCTTCTTTATGTTCAAACTTGGTCAATTTGGCCTGTTCAAGTGCATTATAGGCGACTTTGCGTGGATCGAATTGCCTGCTAGGGAGAGTTGCTAGAGTTAATGACTTTATTTTTTTAGATTCTTTCTCTGCATGTTTGAAATCATGTAGAGTGTAGATACCACATCTCAGGGGAAAAGAGGGCCAGACCTACTTCTTATTTTTCTTTAGAGTTTGTGTAACTCCTTCGGAAATAATCTGATAGGCTATCTCCCTAGCCAGCAGTTTATCAGGTATGTACAAAGGAAGAACGTGAGGTTTGGCTTGACTGCCGAAAATTATTATATAAGTAAACTTTTCCTCTCTGAACCAACTTCCTATTGATGTCAAATCAATCCCTGCTTGGTAGGAAATCTTAGGGGCAGGCTTATTAAAGATAGAATGATGAATGGGTAACATAAAGCCGTTGTAGATTTGGTATAAATGGTGCTTGTAGTAAGTTTTCCACAACTTCTGATGGTATATGTGAATGGGCGTGGGGTCTTGCGAAGTCCACCTCCATCCGAGCACAGGAAATTCAGATTTAAAACACAGGACGTCTAGCATATAAGCACTATAGTAGAATGGGGGAATAAGCCTTTCAGTGACACGGGATTTCGTTCTAAAATCAAGAACTGCGGTTGCTAGCTTATCAGATAGTATAGTTTCCCAATCCATTATTTCAACATTACAAGCCGCTTCCATCAAGGGAACCATTTCTATAGTAAAATTAGTGGAATCGTGCAACCCCCACAACCTATAGATCATTATCTCAACATAGCAATAAGGAGAGCATACAGAATCAACCGAGTACTTACCCGAAGGTTCATGCTTGTGTTTTGCCGGATTTTGCCTTCATTCCTGAATGGGTTCGGATTCAGTTTCGTTCTCATCTCGGAATTTCTCCAGAAATGCCATGTTGTACTTCTTTTCTGGCACAGGCAAATGATACATTTGCCTCAAATCATCAGATTGAAATGAACTGAAGATTCTCCCATCTCTGGTGCTAAAGGTTCTGTCTGTGATTGGGATTTCTTGAATTGCCCATCTCACTACATCCGTATATGGGAGAATTTGTTCCCGAGCTGCTATGCGATGAAGAAAAGAGTCGGCTAAGTCCTTTAAAGTAGCATCAAATTTTCGAGTGTTATCTGCTGAGGCTTGTACTACTGTCTTCTCTGGTTCTTCGGCTTCAATCAAATTATAGGTACTTTGCCAAGTAGTTTTGCCGAGTCCTAGACATGTAGTATCCGATATCAATCCTTTCTTTTTAGTTCCTGGATCAGCGATGAGTTGTCCCGTGGCCGGCGAAGCGGAAGCGATTGCAGTTTTCTTAGACTTCTTCCCCATTCTTCTTGAATTCGTTACTTCAGAAGAGTTCTGCACAGGAGTGAAATGAACGTAATACAGAAAATTGATAGCGCAAACCGAATATGAGCGAGATATATATCGATCGATGCATGATGAATGATTAACTTAAGGTGGCCACGGATACAATCTGTGAGAAGATTTCTAGGCTTACTATTTCATTAAATGGCCGCTAAGACCTGTCAATCCTTTAAATGCCCATCATATCGATGATTGGCCGAATGATTTGTTTAAGCGTGCCTTGGATGTTTTGGCGGTTGAGCGCGGATGAATGAATGTTTGGAAGATAAGGCTTTTAATACGAATTAATCGTAATAACCCTGCTTTAGGATTTTCCTTGAAATTCACGCTTTTGGCTTTATCGCAATCGGGCATCGGGGAAATCTTAAATCGTTACATTGGTTCCATTTGGAATCCCCGATCGCCGATAGCGATATCACATCGGGAGTATTAATCTGGGTACTTTGAAAAGCATGCATGGTAAATCCCCGATCGCCGATAGCGATATCACATCGCATCGGAGCGAAAGGAATTATGTTATGTCAACTTATTATTGCCGATATCCGATAGCCTATTGCGAGTTTTCGCGTCGGAGAAAACCAATGGGTCTTTAAGTTATGCCTCCTTTGTCATTGCGATATGCGATCTTGCGATCGCTTTATCGCAATGATAAAAGATTAATCATTTATATATATATAAGACCTTTAATTGGTTTATCAAAAAGGTTTTGTAGTGTTTTTATTTTTTTTCGGACCTTTTTGAGTAACAGTAAGTTGATACCAATTAAAATCAAAAGGGACCCATTTCACATTATAGTTTATAGAATAATAATGATATGAAATGGGGGGTTGTTGTAGAGCACAACAGAACTCCGAAGATTGGTGACTTCTACATCCACAAAACATTTGTAATAGGAAGGCTGACCTGAAGGGATCACTTCCTATCGGCTCAACCACAAAGCTTGTCCTTGAGGGTGTCGAGAGAATTGAACTCGTAACCTCTCAATAGAAAAGTTGCTTTAACAACAAGGACTCGACCAATTGAGCTAACCCTCAGGGCTTATGAATGCTAATTGTTAAGATAAGATTTTATGATGCAATATCCAATGCTCCTGAAATGAGGAAAAAAATGAGTGAAGGAATGCAAATTGTTTAATGAATTTCCATCCATAAATGCACATGTTAGTAGTGAAGTTCGAATACAAGTGTTACAACTAGTTTATGTGTGTGTAATGAATTTTATTTTGGAATTACAATGTTTAATGGGTATGATTTAGAGGCATTTGTATGCCATAAGTCTATCAATCTGGCGAAGGGTTAGTGAGGATAAATAATTCTTATGAGGGACACTTTGGGTATAATTCATTTTGTAGCATGTTGTTGTCTGGGAGTACAACACTTGGATGTGCATAGATAATTTGGTCTAGTCATGTTGTTGGGAAAAATACGGCGGGGGGGTGGGAATCAGTATTTTAAAACTCACTAAACCTTTCTATTTCTTATTCATATTTTTGTTTGTGAATTTGATTCAGTGAACTAGTGTATGTACATGACTGCGATGAAGATAAGTAGCGTATATTCAGTTAACTAAATTTTTAGCTAATTCATCATATGTTTAACTTGAACCAGTGCATCAATACTTATTTAGATATTAATTAAATAGTAACCATATTGTGCAGTAAGAATAGAATAAAACATCACACATAAGTGATACATCAACACACATAAACACCAACATTTTTAGGTCGAGACCCAATTTGGGAAGAACTACCGTTGTTGTTGTCTTTGTCTTTATCTTTTATTATATAAAAAAATATCTTACAATATTGTACTAGTGCATACTCATACCAGCACGCAAGCACCCACCTGCAGAGGGCTACAACCTTCTCTCGTTCTCCAGCACCCATTGGAAGGGAGATCCAACCCCCAGATCTCGTTTATTGGCACCCACCAAAAGGGAGTTCCTACCCGCTGGTATGATTTACCAGCTACCGTTGGAAGGAAGCTTTGACTCCCTTGCTAAATGCTCCAACCCTTAGCGCCATCATGGATCATGTTTCATAAATTTTCACACTAGATCCACCTGATACAAAACATCACAACTTGTAGGACACTTTTCATCAAATTTTCAGACTAGACCCACTACCATCATTTAAGCCCAATACCAAATATAAAAACTGAAACTGATCACTGTATCAAATCACTCAATCATTGAACCAATTGAATCAACCATTCACTTAACCAATTGAGACCTGGATCAATCAACTTATTCTCAAACAACCGAAGTAGTTAGATCCTTCTAAGCAGAATAGCCATACTAAACCCAAGCACTGCATCAACTCACTGAACCAACTAAAAACCCTTATTAATAAAATGTCAGAATATATACACTACTTTACTTTAGAAAATCTGCATGTATACATGAATTCCTTCAAGCATACATGCATACAAATCTTAAAACATTGAACCCTGAAATTGAATCGTTGTCATTCTGAAACAAACACTGAGTTACACCTTGAATCACTAAATTACTCTAAAATAATCACAGAACCATCACATATCTTCAATCACATACAACTAGCAACATCATCACTCTTTAATAAATCAATTCAACTTCAATCATCACTATTAAACCTAGATCATCAAGTAAGACTTGACTGAAAGATAGCAGAAACACATCAAGACTTATTAGATTGATCAAACATCTTATTCAACAAAACCCTAGCTTATATACGCGCTTTCCACAAAACATTTGCGTGTGTATACGCACTCTTCAGGAATCAAACTCGCGTACATATATGTCCAAAGTGCAGAATCAACACGCAACTTACCAACATTAAACCTGTGTATTACTCACCTTTCAAGTTATGAAACCCTTGTACAGATCTGCAACTATTGACTTATAGCTTCATTGCCCATTAGATCTTCAGAACAAACTCGTCCCTTAGCACACATAATAAAACATGTGTCAGACATAAATATTAAAGATCAAATCAATCCATTATCAATATAATCATTTACAATTGATTGGATCTTATCCATCGTCAAATTCTCGGGTGCATACTTAGTTTCAGATCAAACAATTCATTAATAGCCCATTACATGCACACTTGACTCAGATTTAACTATTCATGAAATATTCATTACTTGCACACCCAAAAACTTTGATCTTAATTTGCTTATATAGCTTAGGCCTTATCCAATACCAGAGGTCAAATCCTTAGTAATGTCGATAGTATTCTTAGACGAGATTAAATATCCATTTTCGCGCTCATTACTATGGGTCAATACCATGGTAAAGATCCCTGGTATTTAGAATACCATGGCGCGGAAACTGTACGCGAATTTTCTTCACCAAACCTATGTATGTATGCGCCTTTACTTCATAGAACCTACGTATGTACGCAACTTTGCTTCATAGAACCTGCGTATACCTGACTTTGCTTCATAGAACTTGCATATACTTCTTCAAACTTCATTTTTAGCATTCCTTTGCCTCTGAACTGATATTCCTTTGTCCAATGTTTCTATCACATATATACTGCCCTGAATACTCACTCTACTACCGTCATGTTGACATGTTTATTAAGTAGGTTTCCATCAAGGAAAACACAATGTATTTAAATGTTATAGCTATACTTTGTTGGGATGAATTTTGGGCATAGAGTTTTCAAATATTATCATAGAGATATAGTTTAATTAATTTAATGGAAATAGATTTTCAACTTGTAAATCTTATATCTTCATGGGAAAGTATTAATATTATTTGCATATGTAATGACCTTAAATACATAGTGTAGGAAATAGAAAAGAGTTCAAAGGTAATGGAAATTATTTGATTAAGATAATGAATGAATATGAATTGGAAACCCAATGGATTTATATGATATCAAGCAATAGTTCTCACTTTATTAATAAACAAATACTAAAAAAAACATTGGTCTCTTTGTCGATATTTTCCACATCTTTATCGAGTGGTTATCTTAGATCTCCACACTCCTCCTAAGGTAGGGAAACATCTTATAATTGATCTTTTATGAAAGGAATCCACTCTTGTTCATTTGCCTCTTAAATTTGGGTGATCTTTCAATGCGCTAAGCTCCAAATACAATATTTTCCCCATATTTCATAAGGAGGACTCCATCCTAGCTAACAAGGTAACCATAATCATGACAACCTACTAACTAACTATCAAGTGGACTTTCTTTAACAAGGCCATTTTATATTTTTATTAAAAACCAACTACCACAATGAACCTTACTTATAATTAAAAGCATAGTGTACATA
Source organism: Pinus taeda (assembly GCA_000404065.3). Lineage (NCBI taxonomy): Eukaryota > Viridiplantae > Streptophyta > Pinopsida > Pinales > Pinaceae > Pinus > Pinus taeda. The sequence continues at coordinate 18,773 of APFE031221639.1, forward strand.
ACCTTACATTGAATGGAATCCATTATTATTATTATTATTATGGACCCTTAAACATCCCATTACACCCCTAGGGATGATCCTAACACTCCAACCCCATTAAAACACATTTCCCTCAATGGTTTTAGGAAAAAGGTCCCTTATGAAAGTAATAAATACAACACTAAAGTAATCCAAGAAAATCAATCAACAAATTTGTGTCTTGTGTCAAAGTGCTCGTGTTAACTCCCCATTGAAGTACTTGAGCTTAATACTTGACAAAAAATGGTGCTCCAAATGCTCAACATGGTCATGTGGATCCAAATATATAGATCTAACCATATCCAAAAAAATCATCTACATGACTACAAAAGGTTGGATGTGGATTTGGAAGGCACACTACTAACAGAGACTATGAAAAAAAATATTTTGGTGAAGATAACACCCCGATGGGTTGTTACAATGTCTATGGTATACTCTCAACAATGTCAAACAACTTTAAAATTAGACTTACAAGCAAAAATTAAAAAATTTAGTGCACCACTTTTAACAAAAGGCCCAATTGCATAGAGAACAAATTCAAGGTATTTTAGATTCATCAAAAATTGTTTTAACAATCCCAATGTTTTTTTAAACAATGTGGAAAGAATTTTGTCTTTTGGAAAATCCTTTAAAATATGGTGCAATAAGAAAAGTATGGACTATTTTATGTGCAAGACCATAGCTACAAGGCATATCAAAATATTTCAAACCATGATTTTGGCATTAGTGGAGGATGAGATAATTTTAATGCAATATCCTTTTTAAATTCAAAATTTAGCAAGATTAACAAACATATGGATACATGTTTAAGATTATATGTAAAAAATAAGCCATTAAAAACTTTCCATATAAAATACAACTAGCTCTTTGACGATCGTATTGTGATTGAAGGGGAGAAAACAATATAGACAATTTCTCTAATCAATTTGATACGGAACATAATGTTTTGGAGGCTCACAATAATAGTCCACCTAGAGAAGAGTGTGCTTAGACTGTAGAAAACGAGGATCAAGATGAGAACTAGGAAATTGGAATACCTCAAAATTTTATCTAATACAATATACATGAAGGGACTCTTAATTTGGTATAGGAATTCCATTGGAGGTACAAGAAGTAGTAAATAGAATAATACCAATAGTTTATGATATGTTTTCTTATATTTTTTGCTAGCACTTAAAATAATCCAATTTCCCTCTCTCCAAGGGATCGATGACTCACTCCACAAGAAAATAACCTAGAAACAAGTGTACAACCTCCATATAGTTTTTATAACCACGATGAGAGAGTAGGAAAATGTGTGCCCAAGATGGTCGATGCCCATATGCCAACACCATAGGTGTCAATAATAGATCAAATTTAGGGTGTTATCTCCAAGGTTCAATCAACATGCCATAAATGGTAACCCCATAAAAACATGTGCAATAGTGGTCAATAAAGATGTTACAGACATCTCACACAAATTGAGCAAACCTTGTGAATGTTCTTAAGTAGATTAACTAGTTTTCATTTCATTATAGACAATTCTAGCCACGCTTGCAATTTAATATTATGATTCAAGTTCCTATTTGTTAATGAAACTTGTCAGATCAAATACAATTTAGAATTACAATTAGGGGTTCACTAATACACTTTTAATTATGGACTATTCAAAGGGAGAAAGTTCACAAATACCCATTTTGATGGGTTTCATATTTATTTTAATACGATTGCATTTCCAACATTGCTGTTTCCTTTAATTATTTTCTTTGAAATAATTATACTTTTGTTATTATTGTAATGTTGTTGTAATATTTGCATCTTGTTAAGCTTCATATTCTACCTTGATATCCTCTAATGTCTACTTCGTCCATGGAACTTGTATGCAATATGTTGTTGTTGCAATATATTCAACTTTTGTTATGCATAAAGAGATTGAAGTTTGATTCTTTCTCAACCATGATAATAGACAGTTGTCTAGAGAGAATTCTCCTCCATTCATACTTTTCTTATCATCAATATTTCTTACCCAATCTACATATATATTGTAGATTTTTACTTGTAGATTCAACAACTCATGTGATATGCTAAAATAAAATACAATAATCTACTCTACTCTTCAACGAAAACCAAAATTTGATCGATGAAAACACTAAGCAGAAAAGGAAGAGTTTCAATCGCACATAACACAATATTTCTCTGGGAAAATTAACTGCTCAAAACCCCTACTATCTATATTGCATTAACTAGAAGATCTCAGAATAAAATACAATGCTTGTTCAACCTCGAACAATTCCTGCACAAGTACAATCTATCTCCCTGCTTCACAAACTAGCTCAAGCCAACACTTAGCCCATTGTGTTGTCTGCCAATCCCCTACTTGTGCAATTCCTGAGAGAATTAGCCTATATTTAATTGGGAAATTCTCCACTCATAACTGTGCAATCCATCGATAGGCCCTCAACTGATTCCATACATTATATGTTTAATTCAGAAAATTATACAATTGATAGTGCAGTATCCCTGAACTTTAATTTCAACTGGGTCTTCATCTGAACTAGCATGCATGAGCTATTTATTAGTGAATCTTCAGTTAACTGGTGGAGTAGTGAAGATTCATTGGTGCCCATCCCCACTACTAGACCTCCTAATATTTCCTCCAATTGTTTGAACTAGTTTAACTGACTTTAACTCAATTAGAATGAATTAATTAATTACAACTCAATCAGAACTCAACCTAGGCCCATAAAATTTAGGGATCACTCTACATGACTCTAGATAGAATTCTGACTCGAATTTACTGAGCCAACTAATTCAACTTAACTTAGTTAACTATTACAAGTTACTATGAGAATACAATTTCAATTTAAATTCCTAATTTAATTCAAGGACAACTTAATTTAGAATTTCTAGATGTTATTTTTAACATTTCTTGTTATTATTTTCAACACTCCCTCTCAACAAGAAAGGAATTCAACTCTATCCCCATCTAGTACCTTTGGAATGTTCTACATGCAACACTTCTCTCTAGTGTTGTTTCTGCTACAACATCTAAAACTGAAAAAACGTCCAAACAAAATGAATTGAATCAACTGTGTCTGCAACTGTCTACAGGAAAAATTGTGTTGTTGTTGACTCTGCTACTAAGCTTCCTACTCTGTTGTCAACACTTTTGTGCACTCCTTAGGATCTGTGATCAGGATTTAAACAGGAACGTAACAAATTACAGATATAACCATAAATATAGAGATGTAGTGGAAATAATACTTCATTTCATTAATGTAAAATACTGAAATATGCTTACAAACAAAAATGGAAATAAACTAGCTAGGACGATGGTAGCTTATCTCTGAGAAGAGATGTGGCAGCTACATGGATCTGAACTATCTTACAATGAGGCTTGAAGGCACTATTTATTTTGAGAAACAATGGAAAACCCTAAACATCCAAAAACCTAGCCCTAGGAGATGAACCGCCAAACTATGGGCCCCATTTTGGGTAAATTGGTACAATCAACTTCCTGGTTGTAACTTTGGCATACGATTGATCAGGTGGATTTGGTGCCACCCACCTATCCCATTTGGACCCCCACAACTGTCTCTTTCAGTTTTTTAGTTTCCGTAATTGTAGCACAATTTACTATTTTTAGCAGTTTTTTGGGTCCTGAACTTCCAGAGCTGTTTTGAGGCCCTAAACGACGTTTTTTGGGAGATTTTGGAGCAACATGTGTCCATCAACCAATGTTGCTTTTCCCAAAGTTATAGTGCTCGGATAGATCTTTCTAACGAGCTATTTTATGCGTCAAACGGAGATCGTATGCCAAAGTTATGACCCCGGGGAATTGATGTACCAATTTACCCAAACGGGGCCCACAATTTGGCGTTTCACCTTCTAGGGTTAGGTTTTGGGATGTTAAGGGTTTTCCGTTGTTTCTCAACAATAAATAGGCCTTCGAGCCTCATTGTAACACAGTTCAGAGGCATGTAGCCACCGCATCTCTTCCTAGAGATAAGCTACCATCGCCTTAGCTCTTTATTTCCATTTTCTGTTTGTAAGCAAATCTCAGTATTTTACATTAATGAAATGAAGTATTATTTCTGTTGCGTCTTTATGTTTATGGTTATCTCTATAATTTGTTGCATTCCTGTTTAAATTTGGATCAATGATCTCCATTTGACGCGTACAATACCTCATTAAAAAGATCTATCCGAGGACTACAACTTTGGGATGAGCAACATCGGTCCATGAAACCATGTTGCTTCTAGTTTTCCCAAAAAATGTCGTTTAGGGCCTCAAAATGGCTCTGGAAGTTTAGGACCCGAAAAAATGCTAAAAATAATAAATTGTGCTACAATTAAGGAAACTGAAAAAAATGAAAGAGACAGTTGTGGGGGTCCAAGTGGGATAGGCGGGTGGCCACCAACATCCACCTGGATCATTCCTCCCCCCTTAGGAAGCAGTGGTCCCCATTGTGTTGAGTTCCTCCATGAGATAAGGAAACTTATGTTGAACTTGGTCCATGGTGAGCTATTTTGCAACCTCTGATGTGTCCAGTAATGGTGGGAATCATGGTCGAGGGCGGTCCACATTGAACACTCGGTGCAAGCTAAGGAATGGGGGAATGTTGTGCTCCAAAGCATTGCTTCCCACAACCTTGGTAATGGTGTAAGGACCATATCGGATTGGTTTGAGCTTCTGATGGACTCTTGTAAGGCATTCTTTCTGTAGATGCAACTAGACTTTGTCGCCCACTTGGAACTTGTGTGGTACCTGATGCTAATCATGTCGATGCTTGTACTTGGCATTTTCCATAATGGAGTGGCAATAGATTGGCCCGTTGGGTAGAGGTGCTCCGGAAGTTAGATCAGACGAATGCTTGACCTGACAGTGCAACGATACCCTTGTGGGTGAGGAGAAGATGTCCCTGTCTTCTTTCATGATCATATCCTCATGCTTTTGTTGTGTGGAGGAACCCTTCCTGGGGGCCATGTATGTGGCGACGATCTTCCCCTTACTTTGGGAGTGAACCAGACAAAAAATGAATTTCCTAGTCTAGGAGATGATCTTAATGCATTTCTTAGTAGAGATAAAAGAGGTGGCGGTAAGTGGGGCTACCTTCATTATCCTGTATAATGAATTTCCCAAAGAAATAATAACAGCATGAGGCCTTTACTCATACACAGCATGTTTCCTCCACAAGTATGGTTGGCCTAATAATACGTCACAAACATCAAGAGGTGCAACATCGCACAAGCCTCATCTGTGAAGGGCTTGATGTTGTAGGGAAGGCGGCATTGCTGGCGGACTCAAAGATCTCGTCCTTGGTGAAGTCACCCAACACTGTACGGATGCGGGTGTGGTGTAGTCGGTAGGCCCAACTGCTTCACGACCTTTGCTGAAATGAGGTTCTTTTGGCTCCCACTGTCAACAACGAATTGCAGTGGCAAACCATTCACCCACATCTAAGAGTGGAAAAGATGCTCCCCCTCCTCTGGATCTTCGGGCTCATTCTTCTGGACCTTGGCAATGGCAACAGTGGTGTTGGGCTCTACATCAATGATTTGTTTCCCTTTGTCATTCCTCTTGTCGGGTTCTGACTCAGGGCTGGAACCTGCATATGAAGCTGAAGCCTTCAACTCGGCCACCAACGACTGCTTGGTCCGAAACTCACTTGTGTTATGAGTGGGGCTCTTATGGAACTCACACCACTTCCTTGTGTCCTTCTTTGACTTCGTGATGTTGTTCTTTTCTTGCAGCTTCAACGGGTTGTCTTGGGTCACCCCACCTTGGCTTTGTCCTTTGTTCTTTGGATTCACATATCCAAAGTCTCGCTTCTTTTGTTGAAACTTTTATTCAATCTTGACAGCATATCGGTATGCCATGCCGAGCGAGGAGATGTTCAGAAACTCCATCTCATCTTGGATGTACCTGTATAGGCAGCCATAGTATCTGAGTACCAAATGCAGCTCAGAATCCTTTATACCTAACTTTGTGCGAAGGGTATGAAAAATATTTGTGAACTCTGGCACATCTTGGTCCCTTCCCTGCTGCAACGTGGTCCACTTTATGTATTTATTCTCATAGCTTTTGAGAGGGTAGTACTGCTCCTTGATGGCATCCCAAAATGAATTCCAAGTGTGTGCTACTGAAAACAATGAGCCCGTATTTTCATCCTTCTGCTCGCAGTAGGTTTCCAACTAGTCCTTGACATGGGGATCCTTGTTGGAGAGGTAAATCCCCTCACGGATAGAGGCGATCCCTACTAGCCCAAAAGGGGTCTAGCAACAATCAGTCAATGCTACTCTGCAAGTTCCTAGTTGCATTTAATCAAGTGGGTAAAGGAAACCTACTTGGATTCCAACGCTATGTTTGATGAAGAGATGATCCTCTCGCTCCTTCGCTCCAGCCGATCACAATCCTCCACTATCCTCGTGGGCGGACACCTGCACAAGCAAAGAGATAACAAACACAAGCGTAAAATCTACTAAAAGCAACTATACATCAGTCAGGAAAGATGTAATTCACATTAATCATTCATAAGACAGACGGGAATGGAACCATAACAATAGTCATCTATCTTTATTAATCAGAAAATAGAGTAAGGTACAACCGAAGTCCTGACGCTGAGTCCTTCTCTAGAGGGTCCAGCCAGCATGTCTCATCAGCATTCACCTTTGAAGTAGATCTCCCAAGTCAAAGAGTTCTCTCTCTCACATACAAGGCAACAAACTCATAACCTTCCTCAAGCTCTATAGAAATCCTCACACAACACACCAAATGCCTACAAAGAGCAGCACTAATGTACTAAGAATTCCTCTATGTCAAAGTCTATATGTTCCAAAACTAGCTGCTCATGGCAATGGTGGAGGCTTATATGGGAGAAGGAGTCTCCATGAATAGTGAAAGGATGAGCTTTCTCCCAAGAAAAGTGGGTGACCAGGCGAACAGACATGCCTTAGAAAGGATGGCGACCTCTACAAAGCTAACAACCAGTTCTAGAGTCATCTGGAAGGCTGGCTGTTAGAACAAACTCGCCCAAATAGGATCAGCGCGGGTGCAAAACTGGGCTGGCGCGCTGGCATCGCATCTCAATTACAGAAGAGGCCCAGTCAGCGCGATTTTACACAAGCGGAGATGCGCTGTTTATGAAATTCGACCAGCGCGGAAAACACGTGTGCTTCCGCGCTGGCAGCGCATCAGTTACACTGTCATCCGCCCGTCAGCGCGGTTATTTTAATAACAGTCGCGATGATCCAGTAAACTTAGGCAAAGAGGGTTTTTTGGCCATTTCAGAGAGCATGAGCGTGGTGGACTTTAGTTTTATGACACAGTAAGGGAGACTGACAAGGTGACAGTGACATTTTACTGTGTAACAGATGCCCCCTAAAGCATGAAGCCCGAGAGAGTGGGAGGGGTGAAATGCTTTACAAGACTACTGGACTGGAACACCACCAGAAAGAACCTGCAGGCAGATACAACTGATATTTAAATTACATGTAGTCTAGGCATGGGCGCAGCCATCCAAAAGACATATGAAGAAAGGTCTGTGGTATGGACGCAGCCACCCAGTCGAAGAGACCATAATGATAAGAGGTATGGGCGCAGCCATCCTTAAAAGAATCAGGCATGGTCGCAGCCATCCATCAATGACTCATGTAATGATGTCCCACAAAATCGCAACCTGGCCCACAATGAACTAGAACCAGGGTCTTGCGCTCCATCCAAACCCGAACAAAGTACAAGTTCAAACATGTGAATATAGGAGT
>APFE031221646.1:0-38579 GCA_000404065.3 Pinus taeda
TGAATCTTTGTTCTTGCAGGACGTTTGTTTCTGAAGCATCTGTGTGAAGAATGACTGGTTTTATGACAGTGCTTACATGGATGAAGATCAAAATAGTGATCTTTCAAATGGCCAACTTGGTCATAGTGTTGGAATTTCACATTTTGTTGTTGTTGTTGTTGCTATGGAAGAGGGGAAGAATCTGGAACAGCTAGATGTGAGCTGTCATGAGGAGCATGTGAACTGTCATGAATGAATCCAACACTTTGAAACTGAATGGGCTTTGAGTAGTCTGGAATATGAAAGGACAAGTCCTTGTCATATCCAAGACCAGTTCTATGCTTGTTGTGGATAAGTTGTTCCCAGGGTCTCATGATGGGCTTGGGAAGTGCAGACTGAGTTTCCGCATCTGCGTGTACAATTGCTGCTTTATTAGGCATTGGATCTAAATCAACTGTAACATTATTGACTTGCTTCTGATGGGTTGTAGTCTCAATGTTCTGAACATAAACATGTTTAGAATGACTCCTCTGTTTTAGTCCTCCTTGCTGTAGCTGAGATTCGAGCTGCAAGAAATCAATTTTCTCTTGTACATTTTGTAGACAGACCTGAATGTTTGTGAGAGAAACTTTGCTGATTTTTAATGTATCATGATTAGCAGACAATATGAGAGTTTTGAGGAACTCTAATACTTCACTGATTCTGGCCATTTTTTCTTCTTCAATGTCAGAATTACACCTTAAAAAACTGAACACAACTACTACTCAATGTAGAAAAGTAATACCCACTCACAGTACACAACAATATTCTTTATAAATGTGCAGCAAATGATCAGTGTGCAAGCAACAAGCACCAATTACAATCCATTACATCAAAAATAACAGTTTACTCATGACTAGCATTATGTTCTGACAATACAACCGACAAAACATTTCTTCATAAAAAGATTATAGTCAGCCCACCAAACTCTTTATGCAACAATCGAATCAAGGAACCAATGCACTATAATGAGTTTTAAATACAATGCCACACTAGGGCAGTAGAAATTGAAAACTTGCTTGAATCCTTCAAACATTAGAAATATCAGCAGTAAATTTCTCTATTACATCATCCTCTGTGAGATCAAGAACTTCAAGATCAAATACCGATCCATTTTTGTATCTGACTACAACAAGAGTATCTATTGAAAATTGAAAACTCAAATGGTAGACATAACCGATTCATTTTCCTTTATCATCAGATGTCTTTTCTACATAACATTGGCTCCACCCATAATAACGATGAATAGATACTTGGATTTCAAAATGAAAGTCATTATCCAGACTACTCACAACCTTCTTGGATTCCCAGAAAGAATTTGAGAGTTTTATGAGTGGCTGAGAGCAAATTGGAAATATTATGGCTTCATGAAAGTGAGGCACCTTTGAACTTGAGGGAGTTGATTATTGATGCAACAACATCAAATTTCCAGCTACCAAAGTCTATTGGGAAATTGAAGTACCTTGAAAAGATCGAACTGAGATGCACTATTGGAATCATTGCCGGAAGAGTTCTTTCATCTCACCTCCCTTAATCATTTGAGAATGTACGCAAGCGGGAAGTCACTAACGTTGCCCGAGTCATTTCAGAGTCTTACAAACCTTCGTGATCTTCACTTGACTGGCTGCTCCAAGTTGAAATGGCTGCCAGAGTTGTTCGGTAATAGTATGAACCTCTGGGATCTTCACTTGTCTGGGTGCTCATAGTTTCAAGACCGACCAAACTCGCTTGGGAGTCTTACAGCCCTCCAGCAGTTTGACTTGTCTGGGTGCTTGTGCCTAGAAGAGTATGGAGCGTATGGCGATGTTCAAACAGTGCGGCAGTATTGGACTGCGTATTCAAATGTGTGAGTCTCTGAATAATTTTGAACGAAGTTGGTTCGCCTTCAGAAGAGAGAAAGTAGGGTCGGCCAACAATCAACTCGTCCCTGCTATACAAAGGGAACTCGGCCTCTATTTCACCTCCAGAACTCATCTTTAGAAGCTTGATAGATAGAAGAAATTCTACAAGTTATAGATGTTCCTGGTGACAACATGAAACACGTTACAGGAAAGCAAGGAGCATCAATTAAAGTAATTAGTAATTCTTGAAATTTTCCTTAGAGGTAAACCGGGTGGTTCACCAATGAAGGCATGCATTATTGGAGCTTAGAATGATGTGAATTTAGCAGCAGAATTCACCGAAGTTGTCTTTCATTGATAGTTCAAAATGGACAAAAGTCTACCATGTTTTCAAACTCCATTGGTCATACAAACATGCATAGATATTATGGATCAATACATCTTTAGCAAAACTGAACAAAAATCTGATAGCGTTGATCATAACGATTATTTATTTATTGCTACATGTCGGCGCTGATCGCGAGTTGCTCTTACACCAACGATTCCATTCTTACACAAATAAATGTACGCATGTGAGCCACGACAATAGAGTCGTGGGTGGAGCCACAATGAAGGGGAGGTATGACTGCGGAGTAGTGGTATGGTGAGAGACCGTGGTTTGAGTGCCCCCCTTTTTTTATAGCGGTATCCATTTCGTTGTGCCTGTGTTATGGAGGTCTGTTGGAGGGCACTGCTGGCAGTTAAGATTGAACCAAGATTATTCCATGCTCACCGCAACATTACGCGCTGCACTGCATTCATGCATCACCTTTAGGCAACAAAATCATTAAATGCATATAAAATAATTCCGCACCAGAAGTATCCAAAGATGCAACTTTCAATTATAAAACACCATCTTCAAAACATTTAACGAACAGGTAGCATGACCATGTCCTCAGAGTAGCAAAGCATCCTCCTCATACCACTATGCTCTATGCTGTTCAATCGATGGTATCGGTTCTTACCCAATGGAGCGTTGTATGGACAAATAATATATTATGCAGGCGAATAATAGACAGAGAGCAGCGTTTTCTATGCAGAGAGTAGCATTTTGTATGTAGATGAATAATAGTGAACACCAAGTGAATAATGCGTTCGCGTCAGAGCTGTCAGGCTTCTTTTCTTCTAGGTTTTACAGTTGCCTGAACGTTCTTCTCGCTTCCACCCGAGATTGATACGCCATTTGGCACCCATGGCAGCAGATTATATGATGTCAGGGCAATGCATCAGAGTGGTGCAGTCTAAACAGAAGGCACAGTCTTGATAGAAAAACACATATATGACACTACCACAGAAGGCGCAGACTTGATAGAGAAATGGTCAAAGGTAGATAGAGCAGATGTGCATGAATTTCGATTAGGTGCAATAGAGAGATAATCCAAGGAATCGACAGAGTAAAAGCATCAAATTTCTGACTATCAGTGAATTAATGTAGTGTTATGGATAGTGAACAGAAATGTCATAACTGATATGCACATAGAGGCCACAAAACAAATGGCTCAAATTTGAGCAAGGCAGGAGATCGCCCGCTCTAATACCATGTTAAAAAAACATGGGCAGCGATAGAATATGAAGGATAAAACATGAGAATACATTTTTATTAACAAATGATTTACATTTATAGTACATGTTGTGACCGTTGAGTTTCACATCCCAAGGTCTGTTGGACTCCTTTTGTCTATTCGGCTTCCACACTAACCCATTGAGGGTTAGGTGTCCAACAATATTGTTTAGGCTTACCTCATACATTTGTATTTCTATAGATGGTATTTCGGAAATAAGCGATGCTCCAGCCAGTATTTTGCAAAAGCCTTCACCTTTTACAATATTTTTTCGTTTAATTTCAGCGTCGTATTCTTGTAAGGTAGTAACCCAATTGGCTCTTTTCTCACCCACGTCTTTTTACACTAAGAGATTTCTTACCACTGGAAACGGTACTATGATTTTTGTATGGGTTTTAAGCAGAAAGGGTCTGAAATGTTTGATCACTTTGAAAATAGCATAACGTTGTTTCTCGAAATCAGAATAATTTAATTCAGCCCTTTGTAGATTTGAACTAAAAAAGGCAATTGGGGCTTCCACCTTGTCTTGATTTGATTGAGTGAGTATCGCAGCATATGATTTATCAGAGGCAAATGTATACAAAATGAAAGGATCAGAGAAATTTGGAGTTGCTAAAGATGGGGCGTTTACAATTGCTTGTTTAATCATATTGAATGCTTCATATTCCTCTTGGCCCCATTTGAAGATGGAATTCTTTTTAATCATTTCTTGTAAGGGAGATATGATTCTTGAAAAGTCTGGAACAAATCTCTTTACAAAATTAATCTGGCCAAGGAAAGATTGCATAACTTTCTTGTTGTGAGGCAAGGGTATTTCAGAAATCTCCTTGATTAAGTCGAGATCAATATGGATTCTATATTTTGACACTATAAATCCAAGAAGTTTTCCTTCACTTAATGCAAAAAAGAACTTTTTTGGATTAAGTGAAATTCCATACCTTTGAAAACGTTGGAAGATCTATTTTAAATCTCTGAGATGATTACCTCGTTTTTTGGAATATACAGTTATATCATCCAAGTAGATTACTACTGATTTGTTTACTAATCCCTTAAATGCGATGTCCATGGCCCTTTGAAATGTGGCACCAACATTGTTCAAACTGAAAGGCATCTTTTGATATGCATAAGTACCCCATTTGGTTCTGAATGTGGTCTTTAATTGATCATTGGGATGGACCAAAACTTGTTTGTAGCTGGAGAAACCATCCAAGAAGGACATTAATTCTAATCCTGCAACTGCTTGTAATATTTTCTCCATGGGAGGCAAAGGAAAATTATCTTTTTGGTAGGCTTTTTAAAGATTTCGAAAGTCAATGCAAATCCTAATGTCTTTGGTTTTCTTTCTAACGGGAACCATATTGGAAACCCATCTAGAATGTCGAACGAGAAAAATTATTTTGGCTTTCAATAATTTATTGAGCTCAGGCTTAATCTAGTTCTCCAAATTAGGATGGATGTCTCTCAACTTTTGCAGGATAGGTTTTTCATCATTTATCATTGGGATAGTATGCTAAATGATAGAAGTGTCGTAAGTCTTAAGTTCATCATAGTTCCAGGCAAAGACATTTTTGTGTTGTTTCAGGAGATGAACATATGCCAATCTTTCTTCAGGGGCTCGACCAAGACCTAGATTGATATTCTGCGGCTTGGTAGCAATTCCTAGATTTACTAATTCATAGTTCAAAGTTGAACTTTGAAGGTTTGAATGGGTAGATCTTTTGAATCAGTCTTTCAAATCATATAGGTCTTCCAATTTGACTACTGATTTTGGCATAGCATTATTAGTGTTATCTTGTTGCAACTGTTTGTCATGTTGGTCTTCATCTATTATCTGATTAGTGTAAGATCCCTCTGATGTGAGGAAGCTTACAATATCAAGATCATTATTGAAAATTCTCCAATTGGTAATGTTTTCAGGAATCGAGGGTCTAAAGATTAATTCAATTGAGGATCTGTCTAGGCTATAGTCTTCTGAGGGAATGAGCTTGGAAGCTACGTTTTCCAAGAGGTCAGCACTAGCATTTTGGATTCTGGGAATTGATGAAATATTGAATGCTATAAAATGTTCAGTCAGATCTTGTACTAAAGATTGATAATGCTTTAAATGACCTGATAGACAATGTATAGTGTTTCGTACCTATCTAATTACAATTTCAGAATCTCCAAAGACTTGTAGATACTTGATATCTAATCCGATTTCTTTGTATAATCCTTGGACTAGAGCCTCGTATTTTGCAGTATTATTGGTGCAATCAAACTCGAGTCTACAAGTTAGCATAGTTTTGTTTCCCTCTGGACTAACTAATACGCATCCTGCTCCTGCTCCATCGTTAGACTTAGAAGCGTCGAAAAATAACTTCCAAAATAAAGATTTATTTACAGGACTATCTATAAAATTAACATATTTAGAACTATCTGTTTGAGAAAAAATTTCTACTTGAGATAAAACAGAATGTTCTAAGAAAGGCGAAGTATGAGAATTAAAATTTCCTAAGAAAGAGTCAACAAAATAGTTGCCAATTATATTGTTTCTGTATGCTACAGGTTCATTTTCTCCTTCCAATTTTGTTGTATTTTTTATGTCTTTCTCACTCGACCTTTATCTGATTTGGTTTACCATTGTAAGGGAGCCACATATGTGACCAATCGTTTGCAAAGTATCCACGAAGCTTTTCAGACCAATCTCTACTAAGGATTAAGCCATAAAATTCTGGAATGTCTGCAACTAAAATATCAATAACTTGACATACCTTTGGATTAGATGAAAGCCTTATGGTAACCTGATTTAGTTCGCCAATCACTTCAACCTCCGATCGGTCCAGTTGAAATATGCATATTGTAGATTTCTGAGGTTGGACGTTCAACTTTTCACATATTTATTTAGGTAAGATATTACATGAAGCTCCTGAATCAACTAAACAATTATGCAAGTTTTTGTTGAAAACTTCATAAGCAAGAAGAAATGGGGGAGTATGAGATCTTGACCTTCCTCCAATTATAGCGATCTCATTTGGATTGACTTTACTAGTCACATTAGTTGGAGGTCTTCCCATCTCGTGAGAAGCTTGTGAGATTACAACGGCAGGTAGAGGTGCAACTGGTATTGCATGTAACTCTTTCCAAAGTAGCTTTTGTTGATGTTTTAACTTGCTCAATTCATAAAAAGAATGTTAACCCTAGTCTTATTCATGTCTTCTATGATATTTTACTCCATCTCATCAGAAACAATCAATGTTTTGGATGGAGTTGGTGAATTTGTTTGGACTGGGCTTGTTTGAGTCGCTTTGGGTGACGTCTTCTTACCTGCGACTTTATCCTTAGACACTGAGCTTGCACTCTTTGGCTTAGGAGTAGGTTATGGAGGATCGAGTTGATTTCTACTTCTGGTCCTGACTGGTGATGCCTCGTGATCCTCTTCTTCTGGGAGGATGAAATCCCACATTCCCTGTACTTCTACAACTTCTTCTTCATCAGTAGGCTCTTTGTTAGAAACTTCCTCTTCTTCTTCTTCTGATTCAGCATTTGTGATAGCATTGGGAGGCTTTGAATCAGTTGAAGGATTTCTTCTATAAGGCTTGTAAGGCTTTTTAGAAGAAGTCTCTGCTACTTGTTTCTTAATGTCAACCATTTCGTTAGACATGGTTTTCAAAACTTTCTGCAATCCTTCTAAATCAAATGGGTCTTTCGATTATTTCTTCTTTGGATCTTCTTTAAAAGTAACCTTCTTATATTTTCGTTCATCGACAATGTTTTTATTTTCTAAGGCTATGATATGTTTCTCTACTGCTATTTCTTCCTTCATATTGTCAGCTAAAGTGTTATCCCTATCAATGAAGATTTCTATGTTTGATGGTAGAGCAGATATGTACCATTCGCTTCATACTTCTTCGCTAGGCTTGGAAGTGGTAGGAATTTTGTTCAGCAGTTTATTGAAACGTGAATTAAAATATTTGATAGGTTCCCTTGACTCAGCCCTAAGGTTAGACAGGTCATTAATCAGTGTCGCAGTAGACCTGTCATCACTTAACTTAGTCAAGAATTGTTCTTGGAAAATATCCCAACTAGTGATAGATCCAGATGGTAATGATAAATACCATGATCCGGTTGCTCCTTGCAAAGTGTAAGGAAAGAGCTGGACAACAGCGTATTCATTAGTAACCCCATTGAGATTTATAGATAACATAAAGTTGTTTATGTGTTCTTCTGCTAGCATGCTTGCTTCAGGATTAAACTTAGGCAGCCATCTTTCAGGATGGGCCAGTGTTTGACTCAAGGGCGCAGGCATTAAGACTGACCCTGGGTTATTCCATGGAGTTTGGGCCATCGTTGAACTACTAATAGAGGATAGTGCAGAAGATGTTCCTTGCGGTTAGGAAGATGAGGATATTACAGTTTCATATGATTGAGAAGTAGATGTTGAAGTTCCAGTGGTCTGGTGGACAATAATTTGAAGTGGAGGGGTTGATGGTTGACTTAGCGGTGGAGAAGTTGAGATGGATGATGATGACGAAAGAGTCTCACTATCAGACCCTTTAGGTGATTTCCTTGCTCATTTCCTTGTGGGTAGAGGTAAGTCAGTTGGTTCAATACCAAATTTTTCACTCTGCAATCTGATAAGAGGATAAGAAGGGTTATATTGCGAAGTCACACTACCTTGAGATTTTTCATATTTTTGCGGTGATATAGAAAATAGCTGAATTTTATGGATCAAAGATTCAACTTCAAGGGGTTAAATAGTATATTTCTCGAAAATATTCGGGTTTGTGGCAGTGGTTTTTGTTTTATCGACTTCTCTCTCAAGATTTAAAGATTCTAAATACGATGGAGAAGTCGAGGGAGATGGTGAGGATGATTTACTCTCAGTGTGGTATTTAGATTTAGATTTACTTGCCATTCATAGTTCGGGGCCCTCCTTCTAGCGCTAAATATGTTGAAGCCCCGAAAATCGGGTCTACAACAAGGGGGATACCCACCCGGTCCGGACCTTGGTTAGCAGCACCTTTTCCGTTTGGTATAGTGGGTCCGACTGGGGATATGGGACTAGTTTCCAAATTTATGTGTGTGTGTGTTCAGAATTGATATTTCCTTTCTAATAATTTCTAAGTAAAATGATTTTATTCTAAATCTAATTTAACAACATGCAATTGTATTCTAATGAACAGAAATATCTAATTCTAAAACTAACCCGGGATTTAATATTTCAATTATGCGATCTAAAATAATTTCGAAAGGCAATTGATAATAAAGATCATTCAATTACTATGGGAAAAGAATTCAATAAAGAAACCGTTTTGTATAAAAAGTTAGACGAAACAATTGTGAAAAACATATCGCATAATAGGTCACTCATATTAAGCATAAATAAATGGCTATCATCGTACATAAGTGCCAAATGATAACTCAAGCATTCAAGCATTCATTCATAAATAACTGAACATGAATATCACCTTAACACATAAGCAGTAATCGTTAAGAGATAATAGTACCATTTATAATGATTTCTACTCATGAGAACCAACAATAATGATTTATCTCTTCTTAATTCAACATCTCCTAAGAGTACAAAAGTGTAATTTCAGTAGCAAATATTAAACACAGATATCAATAAATCTTGTTCCATTAATTCATCAAAACCTCCTCGGAGGGTGCAGAAGTGCATGTTCTGAGGAAAAGTTTTTGAAAAATTTTGGGACCCTTCTCTGAATGCATGAGAAGGGTTTAAATACTACTAGCTAAATCTAAAAATAGTTTATTACAAAAATATAGGAGGCGGTTTAAATGACCGTCCTCATTTCAGGAAAAAATAAAGCAAAACTAAAACTAAAACTGAATCTAAAACTAAATCTAGCAATTAACTATCTACGTATCTGTTCCTTGTAGTCGCAAGCATCCAGCATTGGCTTGAGGAGAGTTGGTTGACTGACCTCCTACTTTAGCTTTCCTACGAAAACAGAATCGGCAAGTGCTGGCGCCATCTTCTCGGCAGAGTTAGTGATACATTTTAGAGTCATGCATTGACTGTGTGGTTTAACCATGTACTGCGAGTAACAATCCTAATTTAACTTGGTTAACCTTTTGATGGACTCTGCTCTTTCTTGAGCCTTTTGTCTCTAGCTTGTCTGTAGATGTTGTACATTTGGTATAAATTTACATACCACTTGAGGATATCCCTGATAAATACCACTGGTTTTTAGAGCTCGGGTTTTGCCTTTCGCCTTTAGCACTTTTTCCTATAATTTTCTGAGCTTACAGGTGATTGAGTGATTAGAGGCTTTCCTTCTCAAGGGGTTTTTCCAGGCGATGCATGAGCATCAGAAACTGCCTCCGTTTCTCAATCCAGGCTTCCCTGGTGCTATTTTTCGCCTCTTGCGCACCTTTTGTTAGAGGATGTAAACCTTAAATTTTGTGGAAAGAATGACTGCATGAGTTCTTGGCTCTGAGTCTCAAATTCTCCGTCTGTTATCTCAGCACTATCCAGTACCCATTTGACCATGTCCGTGTATGGAAGAATCTTGGGCCTCGCCGCTATTTGGTGTAAGAACGAGCATGCTAGTTCTGTAATTGACACCTCAGACGACCCGTGTGAGTCTGCAGTAGCTGTAACCTCCATTACTCTGGGATTTCCTTCCTCGAGTAGACTGTGCATGCCTTCCTAAGTAGTAATACCGACATCTTTGTTACAGATGGTGTATGTGTATAAGGGCGTCATTTCTTTGTCTTCAGAACTCGGAGCTTTTCCCTTCTTTCCCATAATATTTGAACACTGCTGTGTATACCTCTCTGCTTTTCGCTCCTGTAATTTGCAAATGAGGAAAGAGTAATGATGAGCAAAAGGTGACAGGAAAGTTTTAAATGCCGAAATCATATAAAATATATCACCCTACGTGAAATGTCCCTTTGATTAGATCAAAACTATATTTCATTAATGATTACCAACTAACTCATTGAATTAACATTAATGTGCATAACTGGGCATCGATTTATGGGAAAAACTTTTTTGAATGACGATCCCTACAAATATGCGATAAAGCGATTTTGCGATTTGCTTCGCAATATCGTAGATTCGTTGCATGTGACAATCATTTATTACCATATGTTTTCTACGAAATGCGATTTGCGAGACATGCCATCGCATATCGGCGGTTTGAGGTATTTCAACTTAAGTGATAGTTGAGGCACATTGAAAACTGCGATGCGATGAATTTCTTCCCTGTGTGATCTCGCATCGTGATTTCACAAATCTTAGGATTCTGTTTACAGGAAAGCATTTATTACCTTTTTGCAATGCGATGCTCTTTATTGAGAGAATGGTTTTATTCGAACTTATCATAAAACTTAAGTATTTTTATATTTTTTGGGTATTATCCTAAGTTTATGATAGTGAGATTTATTCAAAAATGGAATACAAGCACTAATTTAATTTTTAATTTTTTTTTGGATAAGGGTCCCCACTTTTTTAGTATTAGTGAGAAAACTAAATAAGAAGGGGGGTTGTTGCTAGCCACAACAACATCTCATCATATTTTTACTTGTAAATGAATGAGCAATGTATCTATGGTCTAATGGATGAAATGATAGCTAATGTGTTGAGGCATCAATTATTCTTAGTGATTCTCATATGAGTATGAGACCCCTATGCTTAGATATGTTGTTTACACCTATAGATTACATATTTGTGATATGTTTGACGAAATGTTTGTCATGGCTAGTAGGGGTCCAGTCAAGGGCTTCTTTAAGTAATTGAATTTGTTTCATCATTCCCTTGTTATCTTTCTGGTCTAAAAGTGTCATTCGATTATGTGCAGTGACCTGGGCTCTTTTCCTGAAAAATTGGCTCAAATCCTAGGGACATTGACACAACACTGAGAAAAATAGCCCCTCGACGTTGGCATGCCATGTTGTGGGAGCATCTAAAGCCTTCTAGATGTTGTCATGCCCATATCATGGGAGCATATGGGGTTTAAGTAGTCTAAAATCTCAGTGGGACCCAAGGGTTGGTTACCAAAAAGGTTGGGATTGTTCCTAGGAGTCATATTGCTGATGTTGAAGGTTTGTATGGTGTGTTTTCTTCAGTTCCACTTCCTTAACGTGACATGGGAGGTCGAATCATATCATAGTAACTTATGGTCACATGTTTACCTCGGATGGCTAGTTACTTGGGTAGATGTGGGAGGGGGGTGTTACAGAGTGGTATCAAAGCATGGTTCACCCCTCAAACTGGATGGGCCGTATGTGTTGGTCGTGCATTCATGTTGGTTGTACATGTTTTAATTATCCTTGTGGTCTTTATGCTTGTTGCACATGCATGGAGTTGATCATGGTTGTAGTGGTGTCACCATGCAAAATAAGACATTGTTATTGTGAAGTGTGTCATCATGAGTGCCTGATTGTTTACATGTTGTTTATGCTTCCATATTTTCAATGTACATTGGTATGTTTGTTATTGTCATGCATGAGGTCATGGTATGTATAGTTGACATGGTCATTCATTGATGATTGGACTCTAGATAGAATGATGGTTATATGCTTGTATGCGTATGTGTTATATTTCTATATGTTGTTATGATTTTGTTATACATGAATTACGTTAATTTTTTATCTTTCAGATGATATATCCGCCCCGAATTATGCTAAGGTACATTGGTTTATTGTGATTTGGTTTAGATGACATGATATACCTTGCAGGAAGAATATCAAAGATGACCAACAACATGGTAGACTACAATTTTTTATACTCTTTGTATGGATCAGATGAGCAACATTGTGTTTGGCACCCTTCTAATTTGCAAGACACATTGAGAAGCCTAAAGGAAGAAATAAGGAGTTGTAAGGCAAACAATGATAGAATCATGCAGACACAAGATAAACAAGCAAAGGTAAATGCAATGATACTTCAAAGTTTGTTAGAATTGCAGTGATAGGGACTGCTTCGGATCAGCCATGAGAAGGAGTAAAAAACCAATGGGGTATATGGTAGTAGGTCTCATGGTGGTCACAGGTCATATAGAGATGACACGATTAGAGATGGCAGATTTTTGGATACTCTAGATAGGAGAGGTGATAAATAAAGGTATTATTCTAGTTCTAGTTATGTCAGGCATGATGGTCACCATTGTTATCATCCTTACAGGAGGAGTGATAGGGGGTATTTTCTTGACGAGTTTAAGAAAGAAAAGGCACCTAAATTTGATGGAGAGATGAAGAAATCACAGGATGCAGAGGCATGGTTTCTGGCATGAGGAAGTTATTTAGGTTGCATGATTATTCAGAGAACATGAAAGCCAACATAGCTACATTTAGTCTCAAATGTAAAGGAGACATTTGGTGGGAAGATGTGAAGAATGTCAGAGGTATTTGTGAGAAAGAATTGAGTTGGAATGAGTTTGAGTGACTATTCATGAAGAAGTACATATAAGGGAGATATTTTGATCAGAGGGAAAAATAATTCTATGAGTTAAAGATGGGATCAATGACAGATGAGGAGTACACTAGTAATTTCTTGAAGCTACTGAGATATGTGCCTTACCTCAAGGAGGAGAAGACAAAGATTTATAGATTCATTAGTGGGTTACCAATGGCATTCAAAGACAGGATTAAGTTTGATGAGCCTAGATCATTAGAGGAGGCCATTCAAAAGATAAAGCACTGCTATGAGCAATCGAAGCGCAGATCTAAGACTAAGCCGGATTAGAAAGTTAATGTAAAGAACAAAGGAAAATGGGACGATAAATGAGTGATACCTTAGGATTTAGGTCATCAATAGAATAGAGTGCCATCTAAGAAGTTCAATGCATCTGACAGAGGACAGGCACATCGACCTAAGGATCATAACAAAGATGTAGGTTGGAAGCCTATAGAGTGTTGGACTTGTGGAAAAGATCATCATGGGCGAGATTGTAAGCAAAATGGTGCAAGCCTAAAGCTTGCAATACCCAAGAACTTCAACTATGTTCTTATCCAAATAATTCATCATTATATACCCAAGTCAAATCCTCAATAGTTGGCAAATTTATATTTTACCATTTATGCGGAAGCTCATTTAAATTCAATTTAAATCAACTCAATAAATTCAATTTAAATCAACTCAATATGCACCTGTCTTTATACACATCATCCCAATTTACAATTAGCATTTCCAATCCCATTTTTCATGTCTTCATATCAAATAAACATCCTTCATTCAAAAGCCCAATCTTGTACATGAGCCTTTTAAGATCATATTTCTCTTTATGATCACATTTCAACCAAACAAATGCGCCATGTTCTAATATTCAATTAGACATTGTTTTAAACCAAACCAACCAAACTCATATAACTTCATGCTTACTGAAATAAGACGCCTACTGGGCAATCTCACACAACTCAATTGCGGAAGCTTTGTCTTAACATATGTTTACACATTTTAATGGTTTATGGAAACCATATTTCAAGCCAGCTCTTACATGCAATCAACCTTTAACTTTAAATCAATTGTATGAAATTATAAACCAACAATCCATCCAAACTCGCAAATTTCATTTTTATAATGCCAGACTTTAAATTCAAGAATACACCCACACCATGGAAATCAATCCTTACAGCAAAATCATTTTAATCACGTCGATCCACACAAATTATACATCTTTATAGGCTACGGACTTACCTTCAAAAACGCCCTTTAATTTCAATTGGGCCTCCTTGCTTTGCTGCGGTAATTACATAACTCGACATTTTATATCAACGCTGCAATTATTGTGCGTTACTCTGCAAACTGGCTTACTGCTCCATGTATTTATCACCGGCAATGTGACTTCGCAATGCTAGGACTACACTTCTTCCAGAATGCCAAACATTTTACAATATGTATGAAACAGCTACTGAACCACTGCAATTCGCTCTGTCATATTATGCATTTCCAAATGGGTAAAATGATCTGATTTTTTTCTGCAAACAATTTCATTATCAAACCCCTTATTTCTGTACAAACTGCATGTCTTTAACCAATTCAAATATGGGTTTATACGCTCAATTTCTTCCCTATGCAATTTCATAAAATTCGGATTCAAATTAAAACTGAATGTTCACACAATTTACCACGCACTTATCATTCTGCTGCACGTAGACTCTGACATTTAGCGCATCCAATTCAAGAAACAGTTCTGCAAAGTCGCCTTTCACAATGCCTTCAGGAGTTGCGAGAAGCTTCTAACTCACAACGCATATCCAGAACTCAAATTTTAATCAATTTGAAACAATGATCAATATTTTCAATTTAGAACTCTGCTCTTTAACCAGAACTCGCCCTGCAACCAGATTTTCAATACTGTAAAATATGAATCGATATCACTCCTCTTCGAGCATTATGTCTTCAATGTATTTTCCAGATTTAAACCAATAATCATCGATTCTCTCTTGATCGATTTCTTCACCCTGCGTTTCTTTTATGCAGCTCCTGACTTCATATTACTGGGTGCTCTCTCTTTTTAGTTGCAGTCAATCAAATCCCAACAACCATTCCTTCGACCCATATAGTTTAACAATTATCATGCAGAGATTAATAACTTATATGCAGAGCTGTATATAATATTCGATCTCCCTCAGATTCATTGAATTATGCACATTCTTATTCCACAGGAATTAATGCACCAATTAACCAACAAATACCAGCAAATTCACTCTTAACACAGTAATTGATCCATACATGAATTGACCAATCTAAGGCGTATAACTCAAAATCACACTTTCATAGAAAATGAACATACTTACAATCTTTTCTTCTTGGCCCAATATTAAATGTTCATGGCCCTTACAATTTGCCAGAGGCCTACAGCCTTGGCTGTTCAAAACCAGCTCTCAACCACACTCTCACTCTCTCCAACTATCTCAAATGTATTTTTCTCTCAAAACCCCTTCCTATTTATACAATTTAAAAAATGATCTAATTAAATGCTCAATCCCCTTAATATCTCATCAAATCCCTAAATCTCTCAACATCCCTAAAAGATAGATTCTCATCCCTAAAACTTAGAAACTAATCCCAATTTAGGCTCCTTCATTAGTTCTAAATAATCTAGAAACTAATTTCTCTCACAAATAATTAATTAATCACTCAAAATAATATTAATATTTACATGAAATTTTAATATTTCTTCAAAACATGAAAAACCCTAGCTTAGGTAAAATACAATGTGTTTTTCGGAGATGATGCTCCTGCATCAGACTCCCCATGTAAGAAAATTCATGACCACCTGGTCATAAGTCTGGATATTTCCTCCTGGATCCCAAATTTTATTTTGTAATCTTTCATTGCTTGCCAATTGATTCACTGCTGTTGTTATCTACTGTTGTTCTCCAGGCTTCCATATTTTGTGTTGTAGTGCTCCACTTGCTCTGCCTTCCAATTCTGCTACAATCTTTCTCTTGTTGCCTTTCCTTTTCTTTATTATTGCCATATTTCTATGGGATTCTTTCGTCATCAGTTTTCTGATACTTTCAATCTCTCGATCCAATAAATCTCTCGGCTGCTGATTTCTAGCTGTCTGCTGAGCTAAGACGGCTTGCTCAGTTTGTACTGTCACTCTCTGACTTCTTGTTTCTATGCTTGTTTCTGTTCTGACTGCCACCCGATCATCCATGCCCTCTTGTCTTCTGGAACAGAAAAATTCTTCTTCCTTCATTTGACTGCTCAACTGAGTCAAATGTTCTTCAACTCCTGCAATAACACCTGCATTCATAAAACACTTGTTAGAATAAAAATCAGAAGGCATCAGTGCCTTATCCTCTTTTTCCAGCACTTCAGTATGCTGTTCTGAAGTCTCCTCCACTATCAGCACATTAGTATGTTGATTCTCTTTGCCCAAAGAATCCTCTGAAGAATTCTCAAGACTGTCAACCAGTCTTTCTCCCACATCATCTGCTTCCATGATATCTTTTTGCACTCATTCACTGTACTGAACTCTTTCTTCTGCCATCTCTCTGTCATACTCCGAATTTTCCAACAAATATTCTAGCAATGCAATTTCTCTGTGACAATGCTGAAGCATAACATCACCATCACTTACAATCCCTGCATTCATACACAACTTGTCAGTTTGAAAACTACAAGTCTCAACAACTTTAATCGTCGGTTCATATACCAGCTCTTCCAGCTGATCATCTTCTTCATTCACATGAACTTCCTCTTCAACAAAACCTGTAATCACATCACAACTGTCAGCTATAAAAACACAAGAGTTCACATTATCCAGCTGATCTGGATCTGCCCAGTAATTCAAGAAACCGTCGATGATCTCCTCCTCTATTTGATCAATCGAAACCTCCTCTTCCAACTCAGATGCTCTGAGTTGCGTACACTTCAACTGTACATCCATCATCTTTTCGAGCTTCTTCAGCTATTCCATTAACTGCATGTTTATCTCTCGATCTCTTTTTTGTTGTAGCTTCTTCCACTTTACTTTCTTTCCCTTTAGTGGAAAGATCCATCCTCTATTCTGGTTTTCCTGCTCTTGCAGCCATTCCTCTAGTACCTGCAATTGCACTTTCATTACTGCAATCTCTCTTTCTCTGACTTCTGCAGTCATCTCATCGCTGTGGAATTCCTCTGAACCTCTTCTTTGATCCTCTATGATCATCTTCTCCATGATTTTTTCACTCGCCATAAGTTGTACTAGCCTTTACGACACCAATCTCTTCTACTGCCACTTACCTCACCAAGCCCTCCTCACTCAGTCTTTTGGTAAGTACTGGTTCACTACTTCTGGAACCTCTTTGAGCACTCTCCTCTGCTCACTTTCTAGGCTATTTCTTCAACTCACCTTCTTCTTCAGGACACTCCAATTGTCCTCCTTATTCAGCCTTTAGCTGAATGTGAGGTTCAATGCCATCGTCTTCTCTACAACCACAAACCTTAATCATAAATTTCAAATCAGAAAATCATCTCACCTGCCTGATCTCGTCCTTCATTTGCCTCTGTAATTTCCTTCATTGTAATCCTGTTCACTTGCAATTATGTATGCTGCATATCAAATTTAAAATCTGATCTTCATCATTCATCACCCATTCAAAATACATTTCAGTTCAAATAACCTTCTTGTCCTTATTCAAAAAATAAAAATTCAACAGAGCCAGGCTCTGATACCAAAAATGACGCAAGCCTAAAGCCTGCAATACCCAGGATGTTTTTTTTCTTAAAAAACATGCATATAAGAATGCATGCTCAAATCAAAATCTCAATCTCTGGCAAATTTATATTTTACCATTTATGCTGAATCTCATTTAAATTCAATTCAAATCAACTCAATATGCACCTGTCTTTATACACATCATCCCAATTTACAATTAGCATTTCCAATCCCACTTTTCATGTCTTCATATCAAATAAACATCCTTCATTCAAAAGCCCAATCTTGTACATGAGCCTTTAAGATCAGATTTCTCTTTATGATCACATTTCAACCAAACAAATGTGCCATGTTCTAATATTCAATTAGACACTGTTTTAAACCAAACCAACCAAACTCATATAACTTCATGCTTACTCAAATAAAATGCCTACTGGGCAATCTCACACAACTCAATTGTGGAAGCTTTGCCTTAACATATGTTTACACATTTTAATGGTTTATGGAAACCATATTTCAAGCCGGCTCTTACATGAAGTCAACCTTAAACTTTAAATCAATTGTATGAAATTATAAACCAACAATCCATCCCAACTCGCAAATTTCATTTTTATAATGCCAGACTTTAAATTCAAGAATACACCCACACCATGGAAATCGATCCTTACAGCAAAATCATTTTAATCACGTCGATCCACACAAATTATACATCTTTATGGCTACGGACTTACCTTCAAAAACTCCCTTTTATTTCAATTGGGCCTCCTTGCTTTGTTGCAGTCATTACATAACTCGACATTTTATATCAACGCTGCAATTATCTTGCGTTACTCTGCAAACTGGCTTACTGCTCCATGTATTTATCACCGGCAATGTGACTTCGCAATGCTAGGACTACACTTCTTCCAGCATGCCAAACATTTTACAATATGTATGAAACAGCTACTGAACCACTGCAATTCGCTCTGTCATATTATGCATTTCCAAATGGGTAAAATGATCTGATTTTTTTCTGCAAACAATTTCATTATCGAACCCCTCATTTCTGTACAAACTGCATGTCTTTAACCAATTCAAATCTGGGTTTATACGCTCAATTTCTTCCCTATGAAATTTCATAAAATTCGGATTCAAATTAAAACTGAATGTTCACACAATTTACCACGCACTTATCATTCTGCTGCACGTAGACTCTGACATTCAGCACATCCAATTCAAGAAACAGTTCTGCAAAGTCGCCTTTCACAATGCCTTCAGGAGTTGTCGGAAGCTTCTAACTCACAACACATATCTAGAACTCAACTTTTAATCAATTTGAAACAATGATCAATATTTTCAATTTATAACTCTGCTCTTTAACCAGAACTCGCCCTGCAACCAGATTTTCAATACTGTAAAATATGAATCGATTTCACTCCTCTTCGAGGATTACGTCTTCAATGTATTTTCCAGATTTAAACCAATAATCATTGATTCTCTCTTGATCGATTTCTTCACCCTACGTTTCTTTTATGTAGCTCCTGACTTCATATTACTGGACACTCTCTCTTTTTAGTTGCAGTTAATCAAATCCAGACAACCATTCATTCGACCCATATAGTTTAACAATTATCATGCAGAGATTAATAACTTATATGCAGAAATGTATATAATATTCGATCTCCCTCAGATTCATTGAATTATGTACATTCTTATTCCACAGGAATTAATGCACCAATTAACCAACAAATACCAGCAAATTCACTCTTAACACAGTAATTGATCCATACATGAATTGACCAATCTAAGGCGTATAACTCAAAATCACACTTTCATAGAAAATGAACATACTTACAAACTTTTCTTCTTGGCCCAATATTCAATGTTCATGGCCCTTACAATTTGCCAGAGGCCTACAACCTTGGCTATTCAAAACCAGCTCTCAACCACACTCTCACTCTCTCCAACTATCTCAAATGTATTTTTCTCTCAAAACCCCTTCCTACTTATACAATTTAAAAAATGATCTAATTAAATGCTCAATCCCCTTAATATCTCATCAAATCCCTAAATCTCTCAACATCCCTAAAACTTAGAAACTAATCCCAATTTAGGCTCCTTCATTAATTCTAAATAATCTAGAAACTAATTTCTCTCACAAATAATTAATTAATCACTCAAAATAATATTAATATTTACATGAGTTTTTAATAACTCTTCAAAACATGAAACCCCCTAGCTTAGGTAAAATACAATGTGTTTTTCGGAGATGATGCTCCTGCATCACAAAATCAGGGTGGTACGGCTCAGATATATGTGCACAAGAGGCGTAGAGCATTGGGGATGTTTGTCAGAGCGCTCCTCGTATCTATGCAATGGTGGATAACAGATAGATAAACCATTAGGCATCTATCATTGAGATGGACGATAAACTGTGTGATCAAGTTGTTTCTATTTTGATTGACCCTGGATCTAATTATAGTTATGTTAGTCTTGAAATAGTGGATAATTTTGGTTTGAATAAAGAACTGCATGCAGAATCTTGGTTAGTGCAACTGCCTACAGGTACAAAAAAGCAAGTTCACCATTGGCTAAGAGCTTGTACATTTTATTTGAATGGAATGCCTACATAAGCACATTTGAATGTATTACTATTGGGATCATACAGTATGATGTTGGGCATGGATTGGTTTTACCTTCATAGAAACAAGGTGGATTGTTAGGATAAATCGATTGAGTGCTTGGATGAAAATGGGGAACAAAGAGTTTTGCAGGTCAAGAAGAAAACAACGTGAGTGAGGATGGTGATAGCTATGGAGGTAAAGTGTACTCACACAAAAGGGTGGGTTTCATTTGTAGTAAACATTTCTAGCGACAAAGGTAAGGAAGTTGAGGATGTAGATGTTTTGAGCAGGTATCCAATTCTATAGAAATTTTAGGATGCCTTTCCTGAGGAGATTTCAGAGTTTCCACCTCATAGGGAAGTATAATTTTCTACTGAGTTGGTGCCAAGGGTAGCTCCAACATCAAAATCACCTTACATGATGAGTATACCTAGGTTGGTAGAGTTGAAGATGTAGTTGAAGGAAATTTTGGATAAGGGATACATTAGGCCAAGTGTATCACCTTGGGGAACACCGATATTCTTTGTGAAGAAGAAGGATGTTGCTCTCAGGTTGTGCATTGACTAGAGGCAGTTGAACAAAGTGACCACAAAGAACAGGTGTCCATTACTGAGGATTGATGACTTTTTCAATCAATTGAAGGGAGTGGCAGTGTTCTCGAAGATTGATTTGAGATATGAATATCATCAGGTATGCATTAAAGAAGGGGACATCTACAAGATAACTTTCCGAACCAGGTATGTGAATTATGAGTTTGTTTTAGTTCCATTCGATTTGACTAATGCTCCAACTACTTCAATTTTATTGATGAATAGTTTGTTGTGTCAGTATTTGGTTAAGTTTGTTATTGTTTTCATTGATGACATGTTGGTATATTCTAAAAATGAAGAAGAGCATGTTGAGAATTTATTAGTAGTGTTGAGGTTGTTAGGAGAGCATCAGTTGTATGCTAAGCTCAACAAGTGCAGTTCCTTTCAGACTAAGGTACACTACTTGGGATATGTGGTTTCCAAGGATGGCATGGAAGTGGATCCAAAAAGATAAGGGTTATCATGTAGTGGGAAGCTCCTATAAATTTAAGAAGTTTGAATGGACAAAGGAGAGTGAGGCTAGTTTTGAGCAGCTCAAGAAGTTGTTGACACATGCATCAGTGTTAAATATTGCAGATCCGAGCAAAGAGTTTGTATTATGTATGGATTCTTGCAAGAGAGGACTTGGTGGAGTCCTAGTGCAAGAGGGGTAGGTGGTTTGCTATGAGTCACGGAAGCTGAATCAGCACTAGTAGAACTAGCCCACACATGATCTTGAGTTGGAAGCGACCATACATGCATGGAAGATGTGGAGGCACTATATTCTGGGAAGGATGTTTGTATTGATGTGTGATCACAGTGGTTTGTGGTATCTATTTGAACAATCGAATCTGAATAACAGGTAGGCTATATGGTTGACCATGATCAGTGATTTTGACTTCGTGATCAAGTACATCAAAGGAAAGGAGAACAAAGTCATGGATTCTCTTAGTAGGTGGATACAGGTAAATCATATAGGAGCTATGAGTTCCTATGGGATAGGAACTTGCAGGTAGGTCAACAGGATGTAAAGTATATAGAGATTATGCATAGGTTGCAGTGGATTCCAAGTAGTGGTACAGGCACAAGTACATGTGGTGATACAAGTACAAGTACAGGTATAGGTAGTGGTACATGTACCTGTACAAATACAGGTGCACAAGATGTGGACTATCATGTCATGACAGACGAATTGGTTAGATTTAGAAATAGGATATATGTGCCAGACAGTGGTGAGCTCAAGAAATTGATCTTCAGGGAGTTTCATGTGAAACCATATTCATGTCACCTAGGCTATCAGAAGACATTGACCGCAATGAAGAAATTTCACTATTGGTTGAATATAAAGAAGGATGTATTAGAGTTTGTGGCTATGGGTTTTGATTGTCAGCTGGTGAAGATAGAATGTAAGCATCAAGGTGGATTGCTACAGCCGATTGTGATTCCAAAATGGAAATGGGAGATCGTTTCCATAGACTTTATCACAAGATTGTCGAGGACATTGAGACAACACAATTCCATTATGGTTGTCATGAACAGGTTGACCAAGGTTATGCACTTCATTCTAGTGAATTCTACATTCTCAACTAGCGATGTAGCATATGTATTCATTAGAGATGTTGTCAAATTGCATGGATTTTCGACAAATATTGTGTCAAACAGGGATTCAAAGTTCACTTCCATGTTTTGGAAGGAGTTATTTGTAGGTTTTGGCATAAAGTTTGCCTTCAGTACAAATTATCATCTGCAGAAATATTGATAGATAGAGAGGGTCAATAGGATATTAGAGGACATGCTAAGGATGTATGTGATGCATCAACAATAGAAGTGGGAAGAGTATCTTCCACTGGTAGAGTTCTCTTATAAAAATGGGTACCAGGAGCCACTGAGGATGAGTCCCTTTGAGGCATTGTATGGGTGGAGTTTTAATACTCCCATCAGTTTGAGTGATCTAGTTAACATGGTGTTTATTGGACCATACATGTTGGCAGACATGGAGTGGGAAGGTAATAAATGAATTTAAAAATAGCATAGGATAGGTAGAATATCTATGCATATCAAAATAGATTGTTCAAGGAGTTCTAGGTTAGGGAAGAGGTGTACTTGTGCTTCAAACCGAAGAGGATCTCCTTAAGAATTAGATCATGTGCCAAGATGGCACCTAGGTTTTGTGGACCTTTCAGGATTATTGAGAGGATTGGGCCAGTAGAGAATCGACTTGCACTACCTCTGACAATGAAATTCCATGATGCTTTTCATGTGTCATTGCTTAAGACTTATGTTAAATATGTTGCTCATGTGATTGACTAGTGTGTATTGCAAGTGGATCCAGATGGAGAATTCCAACTAGAGCCTTAGTGTATATTGCAGAGAAATATGCTCATGCTCTGGAACCAAGAAATGAAGCAAGTTAAGGTGCAATGGAAGCACTTTGGACCCGATGAAGCTACATGGGAGATGGAAGATCAGATTTCTTCTATGTATCCTTCCTTATTTGTTGGTTGAGTAGATGTTTTGGTATATGATTTTGGTGCATTTTTTGGTGATTTTTGGTATATGTACATATTTATATGGATTTAAATACCGCCATGAGTTATGTTATAAATCTCCAATAAGTGTTATGGGTGTCATGTCACTATGATGTTATACTTTTTATGTTGTCATGTTGGTTTTCTTCTCAGTAGGATGATCATTGTAAATACTTCATTGAGCTAAGTTATAAAGCTCCATGGGTAGTAAGTTTATCTTACTATAGTCTTGTGGTTATAGGTGTTGTTGAACACTGAGAATTGTGTTCCCCAAGTGAGAGGATTCTGTAACATCCCTGGTAAAAATTCTATGTCATAAATTTTAACAAAGGAAAAATAATAACCACAGTTGATGGGACACTTATTCCAAAATGAATGTTGGGTAAGACATCCTAGTGTGGGTGTTCATTTGGTTTATTAATGGATAAGGAAATTGGAAAATGCAACGGATAAGGCCTTGGAAAGGAAAAATGTCATTTTGGCACATTTATTTATGAAAATAATAGAAATTAGGAGAAAAGGGAGGTGAAAGGTCACAGGTTGAATGTGAGGAGGAAAATGAAGGAAAATAATGGAAAAGGAAGAAAATAGAGGCCTCATTAATAAAAAGGCTTATGAGGATCAATACACAGACTTGTTTCAGTTCATTTTTGGAGCTCTCTCTATCTCTCTCTCTCTCTCATTCTTGGAGACTTAGATTTCTTTTGGAGCACTCTTAGAGGGGGTGGCATACTTGGAATTTTGGAGCAAGAAGGGAAAGGAAGAATAGGAAAACACAAGAGAACTTCGTGATCAGCAACTAAAATAGATTTGGCTTGTAGGTACCAAGTTGCATGTATGTTTTCCTCACTATTCTTGGTGTGCATGGCATATGCATGTCATTTATTGGCCATGATATGTCACTCGCATGGAGGATCTCCTAGATTGACAGTGAATTTGACGAGCCTTTCCATTTCCTAGATGGCCATGGTGTTGTGCATTCATTTATTTGTTTTTCTGGATGGTTCTCATGTTTCCTTTAGCTTAGGTTGAGTTATTAGTTCCTAGAAGCCCTGGTTGGACAAACACTCTGGAATCCCTGTAACAACTTTGGTTGAGTTACTAGTCCTAGAAGGCTTGGTTGGGAAAACACTCTGGAATACCTTGGTGGGTTGAGTTACTAGTTCTAGAATCCCTGGTTGGACAAACGCTCTATAAGATCGCAATAAGATGTGGACTGAGTTACTAATCCTGGAAGCCTTGGTTGGAACAAACACTCTGAAGCCCTAAAATACTAGGGTAGAGACCAATCTGATGATGGTATTAGTGATGTCTAACCGTGATGTGGAATCGTTGTTCGATGGGTTGGGGTGGTTGGCCTCTAGAAGCCCTGGATGGTTTTGGATTGATGTGTTTTATGAGATCCGACATTCATGCTTAGAATATAGCATGGGGGTGACTAGTTGAAGAGAGTTTTGGCTCAACCATGTCTACAGTCAAGTGGTTAATGGAAGTCCCACAACTGGTTGGCCCTTTCATCATTAATAAGAGGTTATTTCTCATTATTATTTCATGAGTATTATATTGGTTTATATGTGGATTATATGGTTGTGATTTCCTTGGTATTTTTGTTGCTAATATGTTGGTTATGTATATGTTTTATGACAGTGACTATGTATGGATCTCATCATGTTTTTACATGTAAATGAATGAACAATGTATCTATGGCCTAGTGGATGAAATGACATCTAATGTGTTTAGGCATCAATCCTTCATAGCAATTCTCAGATGAGTATGAGACCCCAATGCTTAGATCTGTTGTTTACACCTGTAGATTACATATTTGTGATATGTTTTAGAAAATTCATGTCATGGCTAGTAGGGGTCTTGTCAAGGGCTTGTTTAATTAATTGCATTTTTATCATTATTCCCTTGTTATATTTTTGTTCTAAAGGTGTCATTCAATTATGGGTAGTGACCTAGGCTCTAGGCCTGAAAAAATGGCTCAAATCCTAGGGACGGTGGCACAACACTGACAAAAATAGTCCCTAGATGTTGGAATGCCATGTTGTGGGAGAGTCTAGAGCCTTCTGGACACAGTCATGCCCATATCATGGGAGCATGTGGGCGTTAAGTGTTTTAAAATCTTAGTGGGACCTAGGAGTTGGTGACCAGAAGGTTGGGATAGTTCCTAGGAGTCTTGTTGCTGATGTGGAAGGTCTGTATGGATTATTTTCCATCGGCTCCACTTCCTTAATGTGACTTGGGAGGTTGAATCATATCATAGTAACTTATCATCAGATGTTTACCCAGGTTGGCCGGTTACTTAGGTAGAAGTGGGAGGAGGGTGTTACAAATAAGCTTAAAACATAAATGAGGGACTTCATCGTGGCACAACCTAAAAATCCATCTTCCATAAACGTGATAAAGTTTTATCATATACAAGAGAACGGGTAATTATTTTGGTTCCCATTCCAATCTTGGTAGACAAAAGCGAAAACGAACCACGTGGGAAAAGGAATAGATGAAAAGTTTCAATTCTAGTTGAATTATTAAATTAAATATGTTTATATAACATGCAAGACAAAAGGGCTTGGTGAAATCAGAGCCCTTGATCCACTAATTAGACGAAGCATATTCCTTTTAGATCTAATCTTGTCCATTTATTTAAATAAAAATAAAAATTATAGAATCCTACTTCCACATTAAGTTGAAATAGGCACGTCTATTAGCGTAAAAATAATTTTGTCCTATTATGAAGAAGCATGACCATAACAGTACATGATGTGTGCTTCTTCCAATATCTTTGACTTGTTGGTATGGCATGTAAAAGGAGGTCATGGTGCACCATCAAAAGGAGTATGTAATTATAACTGATGTTTATTAGAAGGTGGCTTATCTTTACACATAAAATTTAGATTTGGATTTATATATTGAATTTGAGTAAAGTTGGTATTGTAATTACTTGAGAGGAGGAAGACATCATTAGGTTGTCTAAAAATAAAAAATAAAAAGTGGAATTATATCATTTAGGATTGGATATTATGCATTGATTCAGGATAGTCCTCTCCTCTTGTTTCTTCAAAATGGTGTACAAATTAGTATCGAATGAACAAGCCCCCCTTAAATGCAGGTTGTTACTTTGGATGTTGTTGGAAGGAAAAATATTGACTTGGGATATTCTTGTTAAGAGAGGATGGGTGGATCCTAGATTTTTTTCTTTGTCTTATGAATGAGGAGTCTATTTCTCATTTTTTTATTTACTATCTTTTGTAATTTATGTTTAGAAGGAAGTTTTCACTTGTTTTGACCTTGATGCTTGGGGGAATGAAATCTCAGTTTAAGAGTGTCTTTGGACTTGAAATCAAAGGTTTATTTACTCTTCCCTTAAATTCCTTCTGATATTTGTATTGTGGGGAATTTGGATAGGGCGAAATCACTATTTGTTTGAAGACTATGGTTTTATTTGAAGTTATTGCACATAATTAAAGATCGTCTAATCTTGAGCAAGTGAAACCCCTGAAAGCAAAGAAAACCAGACTTATTAGAGATATGGAGCTATGACATGGTATATAATGGGGATTATTTGATGGAGCAAGTCATTGGGATGTTTTTGGTGTGGGTATATTCATTTTATTCTCCTAGAATTTGATGTTTAAGTGCAAACTAGGTATTGGCAAAGGCACAAATTTTATAGTTGAAATCCTTGCTATGTGGTGTGCCATGACGATTTCCCTTTAGAGTAGGGAAAAGCATTCAGATTGTATGGGGATCCAAAAGTCCTTTTGGACTAATTCAATGGAAGAGTTGACTTAAGGGTCCTTCATTTAGAATTGTGGCAAAGGAAAATCCACTATCTACAAGGGAAATATGGTGATGTGCTAGTTCTTCATACATACAATGAAAACAATTCCATGGAAGATATTTTCTGCAAGGAAGCTTTGTTATTGGATGTGGGCTAGTTTCCATCTTAGAAGCATGTAGTGGAAATATGTTGTCAATTTCGTCCTTTAATATGATTGATCATGTTCAAATAAAATTCAAAACATATCTAAATTCCTTTCCTATATTTGGGGCCATCACATTTCCCTCCTATTGGATCCCCATATTCTTTATAATGGCTTTAATATTGCTTACTTTGTACTTACTAAATTTGGTGTAAAGATGATATATTTCTGGGTCTCAAAAACATTGTTATGAGGTGCTTCTATGTTTATTTAGTACCTCGAGGTAACTTATATACTATTGTCATATAAGTTTTAACTCAAAATACCAAATATAATGCTTATTCACTATTCGAAGATTGATCCCCTTTCCATCACAAGTTACTATGATAGCTTATCACAACTTACCTTCATTTAGCTAGTTTCTTAACAAGAACCAATTCCCAATTATTTGACTTCGGAAAACCTCCATGAAAGTGGTTTGGACAAATTATTCTACTATTATAAATTTTGGTGACTCCCTAAATGAAAAGACTTCCCCAGCTGTCCTAAAATCCAAGCTTACTCATACCAGATAGATATTACTGGATTGGACTTGTTCATACCTTAATTATAATATTGAAATTTAGTTTTTTGTTTATTTATTTATATATATAACAATTTTTTGTTACCTTACAGGTACCATGTTGTGTACTCCATACAATGTATATCAATAACAATATCAAAATTCATCATTTCACTTACGAGTGCTTAATTGGTAAAAATTATTCTAACCATTTGTACCATTCCTCAATATAACCCTAATTGACCACTAGTTATACATTATCTTGTAATTATAATCATTCTATATCTCCCCTTAATATTTTCAAAAATTATCTTAAATATTCCCAGTTGGCCTCCTTGGGTATACCACTACATCATATATTTGCTTTATGTAATGCAGGGTCATCTACCCAATTTTATTCCCTTTCCTAATTCTTATATACACTATTATGTGTATATTCTCTCTTTTTTTTTTTGGCATTAGGTTTCCAATAAATCCTTTTAACATGCAATGCACTCAAGTGAGTTTACTCTTTTGTTAAGGTTCAGAAATTTATTTACTACTAATTTTTCTCCTTCATTAGATTCTTGGTCAGCATCCTGTATGACGAGGAGGTAGTTTATACCAATCCAATGATTAATTTCCAAATATATCTAGTGTAAAAAGTAATAATTAAGTATTATTCAGCTTGGCACCAATAGTATCCTTTACCCCTTTTCATACCCGCCTCTACTCTCAAAAATCTATATTAGATTTTTAATTTAAACATATTTATGATTATTAATCTTATGAATTATGTGTAAAAACATAATTTTGCAAATTAAAAAAAAGGATCTTGCATCTGGAAATAGGTAATTAGCATGTAGATAATCCCAACTTTTCAGGGTTATTTCACATACAACACTCCCACACACCTATAATATACGAAATGTCATTTTAATAGTTTACTCTTATATACGTCTTCTAATTCGTCTATACATATTCTTATTCATCATTCTTGATCATGAACTTCTCGCATTAGAAAATAGCGAAGAGATATAATATACTTAATTATCATTTGTTATTATATAAATATTCTAAACATTTGTTTTTTCTCATAAGCATCCAATAAATTAGTTATTGTAGGTGAAGGTGGCCCCAATAATACATCGATTAATATTTAGATAATTTATTTCACGTAATGGAATTACTTTCATGTTCCCATGACAGGATTTTTCACTTCTTTTTCTATAAAATATAACACATTCTTGTCGTTATTTTCCCTTAAATAGGCCACAATGTTGAACCCTTTAGCTCTTATACCACTTGTAAGGTCACCCCTAACTTCAACTTACCACAAAAAAAAAATGTTTTTACTTTACCATGGAACTGATTTATTATTAATATTTCAACATCAATGTGGATTAAATCTTTGCATGTGCAACCAAACTAGAACGTTCTAGTGATATCTATTTATATAATATATATATATATAGATATGGATATCTATAAATATATAATTTTTTTTTTTGGCACTGGATCCAAGTTAGTTACATTTATAGATTCATCATTTCATAGGGTACAAGATACCCTTGGGTTTATCTCTATTTCATTGTTAAAAGTATGATCCTTTCTAATCTACATCTATATTCTTAGAATCAAAGCCTGCACATCGGTGGGGGTATGATTTTCTTTTGGAATCGCACAATTATTTATAATATTAATATAATACCTCTCTCATGGTATAGTTTGGGACTTCAATTACTGAAGTATTATTCTATATTTCACATGCAAGTTTGCTGGAAAATTCTCTACGTATAACTGTTGAATTATGGATGTGAAAAATGTATTAAGATCCAATGACATAAGATATAGGTCTTAGATTCAACGGTGTTGGCGAGAGAAGGATTTACAAAGGTAACTACCTCATTCCCTTTTGCATTGCCCTAGATCATTTGCAACTTTTCTTTCATGAGGAAAATCGCTTTGCAACTATGAGTATTCCCTCCCAGCCAGTTCTCAGTCTTTACACTGCCAGGTGCAATTTTTACCATTACGTTGTTCTTTAATCTCTTGCACTACTGCATGTGCTTATGAGTTCTTTTACTATTGTAGATTGAAAACCTTACCGAGTTCTATGTTCAAAGTATTCTTTTCTTTTGAGGGTAACCGACTCTAAACCTTAGCATAGGTCTAGCACTACGACGTAACTAGTTGTAAGTTTAAATCTCTATGAATATTTCTCATGATGAATACTAACAATATTTATACCTTCCTTCTTTTTTTATTTTAATGTCAAATTGAATTTTTTATGCACAAGGTTCTTAAGGGATGAGGATCATTCATCACTGCTCATATGTAATTCTACAACCTTATTTTGACTTATTGTAGCTATATAATTCTCCCTAAGTCTGACTCTATTTTCAATAGTAGGTTTTCATCCTCCTAGAACACATTATTCTAGGGTTGGGAATATGCACAGCTTATAGCTTCATCCTCGTCTCTTATTTTTGCAGGCTGGTGCTGTAACAACCAATCACTACAACAAAACATGCAATTTGTGTAATATTTAGCGACAGATTTTAGTGCATTCTTTTACAATTGGGATGAGAAACTTGGTGCTAAATCTGGCTCTATTGTACAATTTTTAAAGCGTCCTTTTTTGCACTTGATTTTGCATCCTTTTTCATGTTAGATTTTTCAATCTTTTTTACACTAGATTATGCATCATTTTTGGTGTTAAATTTTTCACCAACATTTGCATCTGATTTTATGACAGGTTTTGCTTCTAGTTTTGTGCCTTTTTTGCATCTATTTTTCATCATTTTTGCTTCCTATTTTGTGCCATTCTTTGCTTCCATTTTTTAGCCATCATTTTCATCATGTTTACACTATCTTTTGCATCCAATTTATCACCTTCTTTTGCATTTATTTTGTGTTGATTTTTGCATCTAGTCTTACACCAGGTTTTGCATCTTGTCTTTCACTAGTTTTTGCTTCTAATTTTGCACCTATTTTTGCATCTAGTTTTTTACTTTCTTTACTGCCTATATTTGCACCATATGTTGAATTTGATTGAGCATCAAATTTTGCATGCATTTTCGTGCTCATTTTTTCATGTTTTTTTGGACCATTGTTTACGTCCACTTTTGCATTTGATTTTCCTACCCTTTCCACATCCCATATTGCACCATATTTTGCACCATTTTCTACATCTAGTTTTGCATCATTTTTAACATAATTTCCTGTATCCAATTTTACACCCTTTTGAGCATCCAAGTTTGAATCTACATTTTCATCCTATGTTAATTCATGTTTTGTGTCAACCTTTGCATCCCATTTTGTGTCTAATGTTACATTCATTTTGAGCCATTTTTTACGTCCACTTTTGCATTTGTTTTTACACCAAATTTTGCATCACTTTTTGCATCCACCATTGCATCTCAATTCGCATCCAATTTTGAGTTATTTTTATACCCATTTTTGCACCCTTTTTTTGTGTCTACTTATGCGTCCAATGTTGCACCATTATTTACGTCCACTTTTTCATCCAATTTTGCGTCCTTTTTGGTGTCTAATTTTACATCATTTTCATCATACAAAGTTGCATCCTTTTTCTACCTCATTTTGTGTGGACCACATTTGCCTCTCATTTTGATTCTAAGTTTGAGCCTAAATTTGCATCTAATTATGCATAATTTTTGGCATCCAATATGGCGTCCTTGGTTTCACCCAATTTTTAGCCTCATTGTACCATGTTTTTTTTTGTGCCCATGTTTTCATCCCAAATTTACACCATTCTTTGCATCATCATTCGAATTCTTAATTTGCATCATTTTTTGCTTCTTTTTAGTGTAACAACCCTGGTGAAACTTCAATGTAATAAAAGTTAATAAAGGAAAAATAAGACCATGGGTAAGCGATGCGTATTCGAAGCTGAATGTTGGGAAAACATATCCTAGTGGGAATCATTGGATGTGTTTATGGCTAAGGGAAGTTGGCAAAGGAAATGGATAAGGCATTAAAAAGGCAAAAATATATTTTGTCGCATTTATTTATGAAAATAATGGAAATTAGGAGAAAAGTAAGGTGAAAGGTCACAAGTTGCATGTGAGGAGGAAAATGAAGGAAAATAATCGAATATGAAGAAAGTAGAGGCCTCATTGATGAAAAGGTTTCTGAGGATCAGTGGGCAAGCTTGATCAATATAAGGTTGGTCAGTTAAGTTTTGGTGGAGCTCTCTTATATTCTCTCTCTCATACTCTTGGACACTTGGAGTTTTCTTGGAGCACTCTTGGAGAGTGTGGCATACTTGTATTTTTGGAGCAAGAAGAAAAAGAAAGGGCAGTAAAGTGCAAGAGGACGTCAGGATCAGCAGCTATAGCGGGTTTTGCTTGCAAGTACCGAGTTGCATGTATGTTTTCCTCACTAGTTTTTGCATGCATGGAACATGCATGTGGTTTCTTGGTTATGATCTATCATTGGCATGGAGGATTGCTTGGATTGACAGTGGATTTTCCTAGCCTTTCCATTTCCTAGATAGCCATGGTGTTGTGGGTTTATTTATTTATTTCTGGTTGGTTCTCATGTTTCCTTTAGCTTGGGTTAAGTTATTAGTTCCTAGAGCCTTGTTTGGATAAATTCTCTAGAGTCCCTGTAACGGCTTGGGTTGAGTTACTAGTCCTAGAAGCCTTGGTTGGACAAGCACTCTAGGAGCCCTATAATTGCTTGGATTGAGTTACTAATCCTGGAAGCCTTGGTTGGAAAAACACTCTAGAATCCCTTGGTGTGTTTATTTAGTAGTCCTGGAAGCTCTATTTGGAGAAACGCTCTGGAAGCCCAAAAAACGTTATGGGTTGTGTTACTAGACCTGGAAGCCCTAGTTGGAATAATGCTCTCGAAGCCCAAAATAATTTGTGGGTTGAGTTACTAGTCCTGGAGGCCTTGGCTCGAACCTACACTCTGGAGCCTTGGAAGGCTTGGGTAAAGACCAATTTGATGATGGTTTTGTTATGTCCGACCATGAAGTGGAATCACTATTTATGGGTTTACGTGGATGGCCTCTGCAAGCCCTGGATGGTTTTGGATTGACATGTTCTATGAGGTCCCACATTCATGCTTAGAATATGGCATGAGGGTGAATGAATGAAGAGAGATTTGGCTAAGCCATTCTACGATCAGGAAGAACGTGGTAGTCCCATACCAAGTTGGATTTTTCATCATTAATATGAGGCTATTTCTCCTTGTTATCTCATGAGTATTATATTGGTTTATATGTGGATTCTATGGAAATTGAATTCTTGGTATTTTTGTTGCTATTATGCTGGTTATGAATATGTATTATGATAGTGGCTATGTATGGATCCCATCATGTTTTTACGTGTATATGAATGAACAGTGTATCTATGGATTAATGGATGAAAATACATCTAAAGTGATAAGGAAACAATGCCTTATAGCAAATCTCAGATAAGTATGAGACCCCTATGCTTAGAACTATCATTTACACCTATAGATTATATTGATGGCAAGTGTTTGACATAATGTTAGTCCCTGCTGGGGATGGTCAAGCCTAGTCCTGGAGTTAGTTTTAGTTTACTATTCTTGTGATCATGTGTTTAATGGATTCCAAAAGTTACAACAAGCTCTGGGAAGTGGCCAGAATTCTAAGATTGAAAAGTTCCTTAAATTCCTCGGACTCTAGGATAGGTCTACTGGAAATCATCCCTGGACGTAGGAATGTAGGCTTGTGGGAGTGTTTTGAGATCTCTAGATGCTGACATGCCCATATCATGGCAACGTCTAGAGGTTTAATATCTAAAATACTCAGTGGGACCCAGGGGATGGTTAGTAAGGAGGTTCGGATGGTTCCTAGGGGTCCTAAGGCCTATATGGTGTGTTTCTGTTAGTTCCACTTCCTTAACATGACTTAGGAGGTCGAATCATATCATAGGAACTTCTCATCACATGTTTACTCCGGTTTTTTGGTTACTTGGGTAGATGTGGGAGGAGGGCGTTACAAATTAGTATCAGAGCCATGGTTCACCCCTCAAACTAGATGGGTGGTATGTTGTTCATGCATTCATGTCAGTTGCATATGTGTTTCTTATGCTTTTATTCCACATGCTTGTTGCATTTTCATGGTGTTGATCATGGTTGTAGTGATGTTGCCATGCGAAAGATGATGGTGTTGTTGTGGGATGTGTTGTCATGAGTGTCTAGTTGTATATGAATTTTTTATTGATGTTGGTGTCTATATGTTGTTATGTATGTATTTTCATGGTTATGGTTATGCATGTATGGTAGGTCAGACATCCATTTTGAGGTCATTGTATGAAATTAGGTAATCATGATGCTATTGGTATTTTATGATGCTAATGTCTTAGCAGAGATAGAGCAAGAGATCCCACAAACACAGAAAATGCATAAAACGAGAGAGAGACACATATATATGTGTGGTTCACAAAATTTGGGCTACGTCCACAGAGAAATAGCCAGTCCTTCCTTTTATATTATCTAGCAAAATGAAGAGATACAACCTACAACAGATTCGCTGTAATTTCCTCTTCGCTCTCACACAACCTCCTCTCTCCTTCTCACTCAGAATACACATATATTTAGCCGCAATACAATTCCCTCATATATAGTGAGTGGCTTCTTTATAGTGGAAAAAACTTTGAATTAAACATAACTTCTACTGTCAGATCATTCGCCTAATGAATGGACCAGATTGACTACGAAATTACAATATTTTACAAGGCAATTTTACATCTATTTTTAGCTTCAGGGGAAGCAACGCCCAGAGCCCTTTTAGCGCATGCATGGCCATATCAAGGGAGCCTTTGGGAGTTTAATGGTCAAAAAATGCAGTGGTACCTAGGGTTTAGTTACCTAATTGGTGGGGTGGTTTATGGGAGTCTTATTGTTGATGTGGAAGGTTTGTATGGTGTGTTTTTGTTGGTTCCACTTCCTTAAGGTGACTTAGGTTGTTGAATCATATCATAGAAACTTCTCGTCACATGTTTACCCCTGTTGGCCGGTTACTTAGGTAGATATGGGAGGAGGATGTTACAAATGGTCACCTAGAGGTATCCCAATACATGTATTTTGACCACCCATTTCTATTAAACAAGATGGAGTAGGGCCCATTGAGTGAGTAGCTCGACCCTCATGTTTGACCCAATGCCTCCTACATACATAATGTGGCCTTAATGGATATTTTAAATGAATAATATCACCCCTGCACCTGTCATTCGAGGTTGGCCCTCGCTTTCCACATCGAAGAAGCCCCGTGAGTAACTCAGATCCATTGGAGGAATATGCAGATTCTAGATTTTTGCTAGCTTTGAAGGTATCCTAAAATATTATGATCACCTCCTCACCATACTCATAGTCACCTCTTCTTTGTTCTATTTATATATGAATATGGAATGGTTCCTATACCACCAAACACTTGTCATCAACAAGCAAGGAAAGGCTGAATAACCTTTCATTATTCTATCTTTTTCCCAATTCTTCATTGATTCCTCCAAGCTAGATGAGATCCAGACAGTGAATTCTTAAGCTCAATCTCCAACATGTTCCAAATTCACCCTACATAAGTACAATGAATGAAAGGTCGTTATTTGATTCTTCATTCTCCAAACATAATGCACATCTGCTTGGTCATACCTAACCCCTCCTAAGCAAGTTGTGTCATTTCAACACTTTGATGTTGAGAGCCATCCATAAGGTGACTTTCCATTTGAGAGGTCCAGGGTTCTTCCAGAGGAATTACCATAACCATTTTCTCTCAAGGGGTTCTTATGTCTCAAATTTTCCAATTATCTTCATTTGGCTGTGAAATCTCCTATGGCTAAATCTTTTGTCCAGATAATGGATTCAGGTTCATCTTTTGAGAGATTTATACATTTGGATTTTAACGAGGAAAAATAAAGTCTCCATATAAGTTTAAAATATATACATTTATAAAGCAAGGTTCTTTATTATGGAGATTGAACCCCATTTTACCATGAATATTCTTAATCTATAAATAAGTGTTGTTTCAATACCACTGGCCAATATTATGGCTTATGCATA
This sequence comes from Pinus taeda, assembly GCA_000404065.3. Classification (NCBI taxonomy): domain Eukaryota; kingdom Viridiplantae; phylum Streptophyta; class Pinopsida; order Pinales; family Pinaceae; genus Pinus; species Pinus taeda. The sequence goes on from APFE031221646.1 coordinate 35,785, forward strand.
CAACATGCCCAAAAAATCGTAACTTTTTCATATAACATCTATATATTAATATATATACTACTATATATTATAATAATTATAATTAATAATAATATATTTATCATATATATTATATATTAATGATAGATTCTATATAAGGTTCAAAATGGGCAAACTAAATTGAGATAAATCTTAACCTTGATTGTTAATTACTAGAATATTCTGAATGACATTATGTTGGTTAAATCGGTTACAGTCCACCTTATATTATTAATAATTACATTCAATTATGGCAAGTTCATTATTTCAAAAAGACATTGCCTATTTGGCATTCATAATTTTTTTATTTAGCAAAGAGATATGAATGTTTAAATTAACTAAAATGATTTGGGTAATTAGAGTGATTATATTATATATTTTGGTAATTTACTTAATATAGTATAATTTAATTTACATATTTTTGAAAGTGAAAAGGGAAGTCAAGGAATTTAGATTAATTTTTTTTTTTTAAAATTAGTTGTGATTTTTTTATAATATAAATGTATACATTATATGCTAAGGGTTGTTACTCTGTCTATTGCAAATTTTTCAAAACATGAAAATAATAAAAGAGAAAGATAGTGTCCTTGATCATTTCTAATAATCCACAACATACATTCTTAAAAAATATTTAAGTAAAGCTATCAAATCATTAAAACAATTAAAAAAAAAGATATTACCCCAATCACTTCAAGTCATCCCAAAAATTAATGGTTAATAGAACTAAACAATAAATTCATCAATAGGCTCCATCAAACATATGCAAATTCATTTCGGAAATTTAATTACATCATAACCAAAGTTGTTTTTTTTCGAAGAAAAAATCATATATTTATTCAACCTAAAACAAGGAACAAAATTACACTTTGCAAATGTTGTTAATAATTTGATCATATAATATTTTTTATTGATGTTGGTGTCTATATGTTGTTATGTATGTATTTTCATGGTTATGGTTTTGCATGTATGGTAGGTCAGACATCCATTTTGAGGTCATTGTATGAAATTCGGTAATCATGATGCTATTGGTATTTTATGATGCTAATGTCTTAGCAGAGATAGAGCAAGAGATCCCACAAACACAGAAAATGCATAAAAGAAGAGAGAGACACATATATATGTGGTTCACAAAATTTGGGCTACGTCCACAGAGAAATAGCCAGTCCTTCCTTTTATATTATCTAGAAAAATGAAGAGATACAACCTACAACCGATTCGCTGTAATTTCCTCTTTTCTCTCACACAGCCTCCTCTCTCCTTCTCACTCAGAATACACATATATTTAGCCGCAATACAATTCCCTCATATATAGTGAGTGGCTTCTTTATAGTGGAAAAAGCCTTGAATTAAACATAACTTCTACTGTCAGATCATTCGCCTAATGAATGGACCAGATTGACTACGAAATTACAATATTTTACAAGGCAATTTTACATATATTTTTAGCTTCAGGGGAAGCAGTGCCCAGAGCCCTTTTGGCGCATGCATGGCCATATCAAGGGAACATTTGGGAGTTTAATGGTCAAAAAAGGCAGTGGTACCCAGGGTTTAGTTACCTAATTGGTGGGGTGGTTTCTGGGAGTCTTATTGTTGATGTGAAAGGTTTGTATGGTGTGTTTTTGTTGGTTCCAGTTCCTTAAGGTGACTTAGGTTGTTGAATCATATCATAGAAACTTCTCGTCACATGTTTACCCCTGTTAGCTGGTTACTTAGGTAGATGTGGGAGGAGGATGTTACAAATGGTCACCTAGAGGTATCCCAATACATGTATTTTGACCACCCATTTCTATTAAACAAGATGGAGTAGGGCCCATTGAGTGAGTAGCTCCACCCTCATGTTTGACCCAATGCCTCCTACATACATAATGTGGCCTTAATGGATATTTGAAATGAATAATATCACCCGTACACCTGTCATTCGAGGTTGGCCCTTGCTTTCCACATAGAAGAAGCCCCATGAGTAACTCAGATCCATTGGAGGAAAATGCAGATTCTAGATTTTTGCTAGCTTTGAAGGTATCCTAAAATATTATGATCACCTCCTCACCATACTCATAGTCACCTCTTCTTTGTTCTATTTATATATGAATATGGAATGGTTCCTGGACCACCAAACACCTGTCATCAACAAGCAAGGAAAGGTTGAATAACCTTTCATTATTCTATCTTTTTCCCAATTCTTCATTGATTCCTCCAAGCTAGATGAGATCCAGACAGTGATTTCTTAAGCTCGATCTCCAACATGTTCCAAATTCTCCCTACATAAGTTCAATGAATGAAAGGTCATTATTTGATTCTTCATTCTCCAAACATAACACACATCTGCTTGGTCATACCTAACCCCTCCTAAGCAAGTTGTTTCATTTCAACACTTTGATGTTGAGAGCCATCCATAGGGTGACTTTCCATTTGAGAGGTCCAAGGTTCTTCCAGAGGAATTACCATAACCATTTTCTCTCAAGGGGTTCTTATGCCTCAAATTTTCCAATTATCTTCATTTGGCTGTGAAATCTCCTATGGCTAAATTTTTTGTCCAGATAATGGATTCAGGTTCATCTTTTGAGAGATTTATACATTTGGATTTTAACAAGGAAAAATAAATTCTCCATATAAGTTTAAAATATATACATTTAGAAAGCAAGGTTATTTATTATGGAGATTGAACCCCATTTTACCATGAATATTCTTAATCTATAAATAAGTGTTGTTTCAATACCACTAGCCAATATTATGGCTTATGAATACAACATGCCCAAAAAATCATAACTCTTTCATAT
>APFE031221649.1:0-31853 GCA_000404065.3 Pinus taeda
AAGAATTGTTCATTTATGTAATGTAAAGGAGGTTGCCCCCTCGAAGAGGCTGAATTCTAAGGTGTTGATCTACCTTTTATATCTTTTCTTGAGCTGGCTTCATAACATATTCTTCATCTAAATGAGTAGCCACTTTAGTCATCTTCATTCAAGTCATCACCCTATCTATAATATTGGCATACATTAGGAGATCTATTAGATCATGGAATTGAACTATATTAGGTTCTAAAACATATATCAATTATGGTCAAACATGTCAGCATTAGCTACTTCATCATCATATGTGAACATGGCATCAAAGTTTCATCAAAAGTTAGAGTCTTATGATTAGGGCAACAAACAGGTTTAACATCATACTTCAAGGATCATGAATACAATATTACTTTCATCAAATCAGGTCATTTAATTTTACCATATGTCATAATTACTAGGCTCATCAAAACCTAACCACAATGAACAAGAAGATGATGAATATCAATCTGATTGTTATACTTCTATCATCATGTTTATCATACTTATCACAAGCATTATCAATAGCGTTAAGCTACCATATATAAGGATCAATGTGAAAACCTTCCTTATGAGATCAAGATATCTGAAATAGTAGATGTTATCAAAACATCAAGAATACAAATATATCAAAAATAAATATTTCTAAGTAGCTTCATAGAATCATGAAACATCATGTATAAGAAGTAAGATACTTGTTCAGTACCAAGTGCACCAGTTCATCATAAGAACCATGAATCCAAACCACTTTCATATGTATGTATGAACCATTTTTTAAGGTGATATACTCATCATATCTTAGGGCTTACCTTGCCATTCAATGTTGTAGTTGAGACATACGATTGAAACAATACACCATACATACCTTGTAGTATTCAAATATATGTGTGCCTTCTTATTTGACAATGCTAGTAGGAGCACTTTGTGAACTTCTTTCTTATGGACAATTGTAGCTCTTCTCTTCCTACACTAGAAATATTTTCCAACATCTCAGATGATCCTTAAGAAGGATCCACTTATCACATCTCATCAAGAAGTTAGAGGTATCCAAATAATCGCATATACATGCAATAAGTATAAGTAATAATCAAAACAATAAACATATCAATATTTCTAAACAAAACTAAAGACATAAAGGAGCACCATAAATCGAAAAAATACTTATTTTCCATGAGAGGTGACCATCTCCTTGAACCAGCGTTCAAGATCCATCATTGTCCATTGTCCTTCAACATTTCCACCAACTTTATCATTAACCAGGCCTAATAGAGACTATCCCATATAGGGCTTCATCAAGAAAGTGCTTGAGCATCTTCACATTGACCATGCTAGGGTTTCTAGATTTCACATCTTAAATATTTTCCATAATCCATGGTTTCTTTCAAACCCTAACTTCATAATATCTATCAAACACAAATTTCCTAGGGTTTCCTTCAAACCCTATAAATTTTTTAGGTATCCTCCATCCTCTCTTGCTTCCATCAAAGGTGTCTTCATAGGGGTGATATTCAATGAATTTTCTTTAGACAGCTCTGATACCATGTTAATTTTTCTTAGGGTTATATTGTTCTTTGCTTTGATAATTTCATTTCTTCATTTACACATTAAATTCACCCCATAATGTCATAACATTATTCAGATTTACATCATTATTCAAAAACATATGCAACTATGTAGAAAGAACAATATCATCATCATCAATGCAGCGGATCATAAAGGAGCAATAGAAGAAAAACATTTACACATAGAGGCACCAGGATTGGTCGACGACCAAGGAAATATCCACTATGTGGGAAACCCTTTCAAATACTTCTTCTTATTAGATTGTCATTGAATGATTCAACAAAAGAGAGTACAATGATGCATATCTTCATCTATACAATTATCTAGAAAAAATAAACTAAATAATATCCATGAGATGAACCCAACCATGCTCATACTCAAAAACCTTGATTCAGAAGCTTGTAGTGAATTGTCCTTGTATGTAATCAACAAGCAAAAACTCTGGACAATTGAAAAACCAAACCCTAGTTTTCATTCACATGGAGGACGTGTTATGAGTGTGACTGAAAGGATTCAGTCGCACGGATGATCTAGCTAGTGAGTGATTGTAGTCAAGATCTCTCTGTGTCATGCCTGTGACTGAGGCATAAAACCCTAAAATAGAAACATGAGCTTCAGACCCTACCATTTCACCTTCCTGTGAACCCATTCCTCCATGGATTTTCCTCAGGCCTATGTGAGCCAAAAACAAGAAAGAGAATAGAGGAATTATCCAAGATAATGTCCAAATGATGTAGAGGTCACTAATATGTATATCCTTCCAAGGGTGTCCAATTTCCTTTAGGGACGACCTGATCAAATATGTGCATGTGGGTTTTTAATTCAAAAACACACTTTCCCTTGTCGACATTTGATGACATTTAGGTCAATTTTGGTCCTCTTGAAAATAGTAATTCAATGCAATCATCATCTCCATCAAATTATTTGTCCAAAGTGGAATTTGGCCCTAGTTTCTAATTTTAACAATTGGAGGGCCTCGTGGAGATATAAGCATCATTGGCATGATCATGATCAACCATAATTTGAAGAGAGGAGGAAATAGGAGGTTCTAAAAGACTACTTCCCTAATGATCCAAGTATGAGCCTAGAATTAACCTCCAATATGGTGAGGAGGAACCAAAGGACAACCAAGGATTTGAAGTCTCGAAAGGCAATAGTTTCAAGGTCATAACATGGACTCCTATTTTTGTTTTTCATCAATGAGCCCTTGATGTAGAATTCCTCAATAAGATGATTCATAAAAAAATTTAGAAACTTGTCAATCGTGGAAAATGGAAAGATCATTGCTCTACTTGCTATTATGAAGTGCCTCTATGATGGCATATAAAACATGTGAAATTTTATGGCCAAGGGTAGTGCTATTGTTGTTTTAAGGCATTGAAAGATGATGACACAAATAGGAGTGTGCAAGTAGTGCAAAATGCATGTGGAGGTTAGTTTTTCATCGAGTTAGACCATCCCAAAAGTGGTTTCAAATTATGATGGAGATTTTATTTGCATGATGGAGTAAATTTTGAAATGTTATTTTTATCACAATAAAAATATGGTACTTGGAAAACTATACAAATCTGGAGTAAAATGGGAAAGGAATTATGTTAGAGGTGGTGAAGCGTCATATGAGTCTAAAGTTAATTAGGTCATCATATTTTAATATTCATGTGGATTTACATATTTAGAAAAAGGAAAATTTGTAAAAAATAAGTCAGTGTTAGCACTAAGGCATGTCTTCATAAAGTTGTCATCAAGGAAAAAGGTCAAATTTAAGGTTGAAGGAAGTTGAAGTCATGAAGTTGTCATTGATATGTAATTTGTTATATAGGGTGTATGATCGATGTTTTTGAACACATCGATCAGTGCCTTTATAAATTTTCATGTCGTTGATGTGTTTCTAGTTAAAAGAATATAGTGACATTTAGTTTAGCCAACTATCATTATGAGTTTAAGTCTATTTTGGAACTAGTCATTCTGAAAATCGGCAAGTTTTATTTGCAAAATTAATTGAATACCAAATATTATGAAGACATGATGAAGAGAGAAAAAAATAGTAGTGCAAGATAGACTCGTGATGAAGTATGACAAGACGAATATTTTGACGAAGAATAATGGTGAAGGACAAATAAGGAAGACTCTAGATGAAGAAGTAAAGAAAAAATTATACATGGTGATGGCATCTACATGGGCTTATATATTGGGCATGTTACTACTAAAAAGGTGTGATGATAACATTTCTAAAGTGCTTTCAATTATTTTTACCTTATTTGAAATGATGTACAAGGGGCGCAAGATTGGTCTAAGAAAGTATAGTCATAGGAAAGTTTATTTGCCCAGGTGTTTTGTAGGCCCTGGTGATTCAAACCTACATGTACTTGTGTGGTAACACATGTAATCATGTAGTTTTTACTCCTATTGCGTATACAGTGGGTGTTGCATCAATTTATGGAATTAACCATTAGGTAGGTATGAGGGTGGAAAGTGTACCCGTATGCTACCTTGATGTGAAATCAGGGAAGTTGAATCTTTGATTAAGGGGGAATGTGGAATGAATTAATTTCAGAATGTGAGAAGGTTGGGACCAAGTTATGATTAAGAGAGAAATTAACACATTAATGAACCATGTAGGTGAAAAGGATTCCTAAAGAATTGATGAGTATAACATACATGGCACCTATGTACCTCAATAGGTGGATTTATTTTTATAAACAATAATCTATTTTATGAAAGTAAAAAAAGAAGTAAAAGAAAAAATAATGAAGAAAGCCTAGTGAAAACATAAAAGTGATTAGTAATGCAACATAAAATAAAAACCCATGACACTGCACATGAAAGTATAATTGCATTAGTAGAGATGGGATGATATTGGACAAACTAGGTAAAATTGTGTGATTTGTTTGGAATAAAGTAGAGTCAAGACCAATGTAATGTGTGTCACACATTGCATTTGTAGAAATTATATATGTTATGATTTAATTCAATGTATTGTTCCTTTCGAGCTTGTACTTGATGTCTTCATGGGATGGAGTGTGTTGTATGTACTCTTATCTATGTAACATGTAAATTTCATACCATTGTAAGACCTAGTGAAACATGCATACCTCTTTGTCGTGTCTCCCTGATGAATTGGATAACCCGTTTAGTATAGTGTAGTAATCTCTATCGAGGAGTTCTTTAACACTTGGAGGAGTGGGCTATGTGTTGGTTAGATGCTCTATGGTTAGAGAATATTGTTGGTTGTAAACTCTTTTGTAGAATTCCTTAACACTTGGAGCGGACCATATTGGTTATAGGCTCTAGAGGGGAAATATTAGATTCCAATGGAGTTCATCAATAATTTGAGTGCAACATGTACATGAAGGGACATCCTATTGGACCAGTGGTTGTAGCGGTTAGGTTCCCATCCATTCTAGTGGATGGTTGTTCCTTTATATGGACATTGAAAATGTAGTGATGTCTACATGATTGAGGTACGAATTAATTGTAATAACATGAACTAGATATGGAATTTTATGCTGAGGATGTTCTTCAAGACATACCAGAGCATTTGTTATAGAGAGGAAGATGTTGAAGACCTCACTTGAAGGAGAATAAGACAAGTATTCATTAAGGGGGAGTGTTGGATTATATATCTCCCACTTGGCTTATGTATGATCATGTTTGTGTTTGTTTTTATTATTGGCTATTATTAAGTAGACTTCATCTTGCTTGCATGTAAAAATAGCTTGTCTCAAGATATTTTGTTTATCTTGAAACAATATTTTGTGAATTTTTAATGTACTATTACATTGATGTTAATAACTTCCATGATTTGTGGATTATACATATACATATTCATCTTAATTAATGAGGAACCATATAGAATTAACGTTAGTGTGCCCTTATCCTACATATAATAGATTCAAAGTTAAAATAGATCTATCACAACTTTAGAAATATTTCTCATAATAATATTGATGATTCTGGACCCGCCAACATGTCAGGGGATCTCCCCGGTAAGAAGTACCAATTATACCTAAGACTGTTTGGTGTAGGAGTCCCAGCAGTGGGTCATACGGTAATGCCTTGACCACGATTTGGCACAGAGGAAAGTAAGATAACTCTATTGGTAGAAAGTGTGTGATAGTTGCAGTAAGACAAGGAAGGTGCATGAATGGTTCTAACACAGAGAATTGGGTCAGTGCACCCCTTGAAAACCTGTAATAGTACGTGGCTTAGAAGAGAACACATGAGTGAAGATGCATCACAAGCTGGAAAGCAAGTTAGCAAGCAATCCAAAGTGATGGTTAAACCAACAACACATTTCAGAAAGATTCATACATACTTATACAAAATAGTCCATACATGCATGTGTAAGCAAAAAAAATACATATATCATTTAGAGTAAACCATATAACATAGAATAAAATACAACATATGCATGAAATGTGTTGGCTCTATTATATTAATAAGTGTAAGTTCCATTCATACAATACATCCATGTCCAACCACTAATTCTGATAGCGGAATGTTACAGCCACAACCGCCTACTCCTCTAAAGAGATGTACTAGCTCTGTGCAGTGGAGAAGCCAAGGCTCGTTACAATATTGTCCAAGCTTTCTGTAAGATACTCCTATCCAAGCTTGGCTAACCAAAAGCATCTACAATGAGTTATGAGGTACTATTTATAGCAAAGGGTGGGGTGACCCTTGACATTCCCCTTTGTGACAGTTCATCTACCCTCATGACTCTTCATCTACTATATGACTGTTACATCTAACTATGGACACTTGAACTTCCACTTGACAAGACGCTACATTACAATGCACATGTTCCAATGTGAGACAAAATGGCTTGAGCAAGCCATGCAAGATATCACTGACACTCGGTCTGTTGTAGTGAGACCAAATATTTGACATGTTTGTGATGGTCAAGTTGGTGAGATGATGCCAAGCTTGGTCGTCTATGATGGTGTGCATGTGTTCCATGGTGGCATCTTGTTGAAGCAAACTCTTGCCTCCATTGCATCTGGGTGCATTGGCATGGCTCCTTCATCCAAATCATCCAATAGCATGTGCATGCTCTTCTAGGTGCAGCTGAACTGGCAACACACTGATGCATAATGTCTGTGCTGATTTTCAAGTGTATGTTGGCGATCATGCACATAAACTTGTCGAAATACATGTTGAGCTCTAGTTGGAATTGCTTCTTTTCATTGCCTCAGTGAGTGTGCCAAATGGGTTAGATTGCATGAGTGTGCACAATGACGTGCATTCTGTTGAATTCCCTTGCACGTGATCAACAACATTGCTCACCATGTCTGCTCCATGCTAGCTTCCGATATGGATCTTTAACTTGTATGGGTGCAATTTCATCTATGAGTGCATGTTGTGCCTGCTACTATACATGTTCCTGTTGCAACTCATTCTCTTGTCTATGCAACTCCTGTTCTTCCTTGAGTTGCTGCTTGAGCACATGAAACTCCCTCTCTATTCCATTCTCTACCTTCGAGTGATCTTCATGTCGCATTGTCGCCTCATAGCCTGAGCCTTCAAAGTTTCTTTCACCACAAGTAGATCTGCTTGAGCTTGCAACTTTGTTCTGCCTTTGTGTTGTCAACAACCTTCCTCTTGCATTCGTTGCATCCGGTATGCTACCTTCAACTTCCGTTCATGATGCTTCTTGTTGTAATGTTATTGTCATCATGTCTTAATGTCCTTGTCTATGAACAATTTGATGTCTTCGTGGGTAGACAAGTTCATAGACACTTGATTGACTACATCCCCAAGTGTGCTTTGAACAGTGTCTTTGACTCCGCTCTCTTGGAAACCATTGTACCTATGCTTCTGAGAGGCAGATGAACACCTGTGATACCTAGAGACATGGAAACACTCATGGCAAGCAATCTATTAGCCGAAAACCAAAATGAACTTGAGAACTGATTTGCAACATACCTGTGTGACTAATCATGAAGGTTACACAATTTTCGCTGGGAGGTCTGGAGACTGATTTCCAAGATTGCAGAAGGCCCAGTCCAAGCTATTAGGAGGATGACTAACTACTAGAACTATGCAATACATAGTCCAACCTGACTGCTAACTATTGGAATTGCATAATGCACAATCTCAATTCGCAATGATTGCAGGCTTAGTGACTGCATTGCGTAATTTTTTTGGCTAGCAGTTACTGTCTCTCAAAATTGCGCAATGCAAGACTTGAGGACAGTCACTAGGAAAAAATGTGTATTTCCTTAGAGGAAGACAGAGCCTTCCCTTTCATGATTGCGTAATGCTGTCTTGGTGAGGCAGAGTCTGGGCCAAGGCTCCTGAGACCCGCTGACAGGCGACTGAAAGCGAATGTGAATGCGAATGCATGGGAATGTTGAGTGTAAGCATGAGTGAATGACCATGCATGCAAACGGTGAATGACATATTTAGAAAATAGAACAACACGCATGTGGGTGAGGTGAGTCACGAAATCGGTGACCATTTGTGAAAAATAGTTTCATGCATGCAACAACATTGAGAGGTTGACAAAAATTGAAACTGTGCTAGTACAAGCTAGTATGTATCAAAACGACAACAAGCGCTCTTTGAAATCAAGCAGACAACATCATACGAAGCGAAACAAAAAAAGTGCTAGAAATGCAACACAAGACATGGGAGTTAGGCTTACCCCAAAACAACTTAGCTAAATGTTCTGACGACTCCTAGATGTGATGTGGGATGTCAGAGCTGCAAGGTTGATGTGTGGAATGAGCTCTGCAGAATTTCGTTCATGAGTTTTGATAAAATCGAAGATGTGACGTGCATGCCACAAATCTAAGAAGAGAGACACTTGGTGGGAGGCTTTTGAAATGATCCTTGCATGCAACCTCCAGTTGCTAAAAGTAGATCCCTGAATCAAGGAATGCATTTGCACGCTGCCTTGGGAGTAGCATCCCATGCATGCAAATTGGTTTTTCTTGGTCCCGGAGGGAACCGGTCAACTCAAATGCACATGCAAGAGGCTGCTCAACTACTGGAAGAAAATGCACATTTCTGGAAGGGAGTTGGGCTGGCTACCTAAGAGATTTGCACAATTTTTGGGTAGAGAAACTGACTACTACCCAGGATTGCACAATTCCTGGGATGAGCAGCCATGCTAGGAAGAATTGCACAATTTTCTGGATGAAGCCTGACTGGCAGAATTGCACAGTTCTAGAGCCCAGCAGGCTGCCAAACTGAATTGTGAAATTTATGGAGGGAAGGATGGTTTCCCTACCGAATTGTGAAATTCTAGAGCCCATCAAGCTGCCAGACTGAATTGCTCAATTTATGGAGGGAAGGATGGTTTCCCTACAAAATTGCGTAATTTATCAAGGGAGTTGCTCAACCTACAGTTGGACCAAGTCCGCACAAATAGCCTGTGAGGGGGATGCATCAAGCTCTAATAGACAGGCTTCCTTTTTGCACGAAAAACATTGAAGCTTGTGTACTTGATCAAGCAAGACATGCTGCTGTGAAAGGTTGGCAGGGAGGGTCCGAAACAAAGCTAAGGAAAATTTTTGGAGGGTTGTTGTAGCCACTACAAAACTTGGCGACACACTGGTAGAACTCCACTTCTCTGAATGGACCTTGTCCGTGGAAAACAAGTCTAACACCTCCAGAAGTATTGTTCAGTTATTAGTTCGTCTTGGTTTCGCAATAGCCTGATTGTAGGATGTAGCATCTACCAAACCCTTGGTTGATTGACACACATTCCAAGCCAAGGAAACACAGTTGTTTCAATTGGGGTTGAGAGGTATATTGGTGCACAAGCAATATAATCATCAAAGTCTTAGTTCCATCTCTGGTGTTGCTCCGCTGCCAGCGGGCTTGGACAATACCCCCGCAGAGTCACATAGAAACACAAGCATGGCTCCACTGCCAATGAGCCTGGTCAGTACCCTAACAGAGTTACTTTCATCACCTCTCTACGCAGGAATCCTTTCTCTTTTTTCGCTTTATTCATTTTTCATTTTTTGAAATTTTCACTTTTAATTTTCTTTCATTTTTTCATTTTCACAACTATGCATATCACTTGTTTGAGAGGTGGAAGAGGGATCCCAACTTATTGAGAGAATAAGAGGTTGTTCCTATAGAGAAGTAGTTTATTGTACCTATGACGTGCCTGTTAAGGTTTTTCCCCTCACCTTAGTCTACTTGACTAAGCTGACAAGGGTTAACCCAAAAACAACCAACTATAGTAGGTGACACTAGTTAGCGTGCAAGCATTGTGTTTTCACCAAGGTTCACTTCGAACAATATGCATTTTCCTTCAATGTATCATGGAATAAAAGTAACAAGTTCTTCATACAGAGGTGCGATGATAGATAACCAAGTAGTGATAGTTGTACAAGGCCTCTTGTACTTTACCTAGCTTGTTTCAAGAGTCATATATGGTTTCATGCGAAACTAACCTACGAACAAAACAAGAAAACAAACAACAAAGAAAAGTAGAAATAGAAGAAAAATTGAAAGCAAAGTAAGAAAAAAAGCAGGAAAACAAACAAACAAACAAAACAAGTAAGAAAACAAGCATGCAAGCAAACCAACCAAAAGCAAACATTACTCCTACTCCTAAGCTAACAGTGCATGGGCCTGATCATGTGAAGTGATATTTCCAATGCAACCACCAGTGCATTGGTTGACCCATGTTAGTGAAGGCTTGGTCTGTGAGCAAGCCAATTGTGTGAACCAGCAAGCAAGAAAGATATAACAATGAAGACAACCACACTTCATGTTTCAAAGTGCCCAATGGACATAAGTTAGTGCAAGTGCATGGCGAGCAGTCCATGGACTTACCATGGTGTTGTGTGAAACTACGTGTAGTTTTGAAGCATAAGCACACTCTTGACTGTGACATGCAAGCAAACAAAAGAAACAAAGACAACTTGCATCATGCATGTGTGCTTGCAATGTAAGATTCCTCCAATGCATGAGTGATAGGATCGTGTAGTTCGAGTGGAGGGAGTATGATATGTGTATGAGATTGATCTTCAATGCATATATATGGGTAATGAGGAGCCTTGGGTGATTGATCAATTTTCTGATCAGAAGTGAAACTGACCTCCTGACAACAAGGGCCTGACATAACCATCAGCTCAGGATGAAGTGCCTCGACAGCCTAGAGTGTTTCAACTTCATCATCAAATAGATCATCATAGATCATTGGATTCAAAAAATCGACTGCAATAGAGTCATGATCATGATCGAATATGGGAGTAAATGGATCATGACAGCAACAATCAGAAAAATCAATGGTTTCATCGCCATCCTCATGATCTGATGAATCAAACAGAGGGGTAGATGAAAAGTGAACAAATTCATCCTCTATGTTTCTGGAAAAGGCAGATGAAAGATCAAGTGGATTTTTAATGAATAACTTATCCTCTCCATTGTCGAATGATGGACTGACATCCAGTGTGTTTGACAATTGATCAACAATGGGTGCATTTTTAGATGAAGATACACATGCGAAATCATGGATGGTAGGTTCACTAAAGATGTCAGGAAAGAACGGAGGAGGCTCAGATGGAAGGGAGTCATCCTTCACCAAGTGTTAATGCTCAAGCTCCCAGTCATACTCTTCATGAATGACAACGCATGTTGGTTGTGCAACACCAACTCCGTCAGTGGCTTGTTCCTCATTGACAACAAGTGTAGAGTCCGGAATGGAAGAACACAAGACAATATCATTCGGAGGAACAACCGAGTTCGAAGATAGAGGTTGTGGAACAAAATTCATATCACAACTCGATGGACTCACAACCAAATATGCACAAAAATTAAGCGAAGTGATGTAGGGGGAATGTGATAGTTGAACAGGTGTGCGAGCATGATCCTCAACATCACTCTACAGTGGTGGAGCTATTTGATGAGGTGATGGCAGACAATTGCTTGCGACAATGATCGCATCCATTTAGGATGGCGTAGCTCCATCACTAAATAATTCTAAGCGAGGATTGATTTCAAACTTCTTCTTAGGATGAGCAGATTTCTTAACACAATACTCGAATCGGTCCCAAATATAGAAAAAATTCATCTGGCTCTTTGGAGCTTGAAACCGCAAGTCACAGAAGCACTGCCAAAAATCCATAGTCGATTCATGCGGAGCCTTCCATTGTTGTAACAATCTTTTGTCAAGATGGTCTAGATCAAAATGATGGAAAGTGTCTTCAATGAGATCACAAAAGTGCTCAAGTGAGTGCACTTTGTTAGTCGGTAGGCTACGCAGCCATCGATTCAGAGATTCACGAAGTGTGTATGCAAGAAACAAGCTGACCTATTCGTTAGAACACCCATCTTTCTCATGAAGCATGGAAAGAAATTCATGTAAGAACTCAGGTTAGGCCACTTTGCCTTCACCATCATACGTGTAAGTGGACAAGAGATCAAAGAACTCCCTTGTGATGATGACATCTTCGTGATTCAAAAAACATCACAAAGGGAGGAGAGTGTAAGAATCCATGATAGATATGAAAAGGTTCAAAATATGATGATAGGACACAGCTTGTCATCTGGCCCTCCTTCTAGCGCTAGAAATATTGACGGTGTTGGACCCGCCAACATGTTAGGGGATCTCCCCAGTGAGAAGTCCCAATTAGACCTTAGATTGTTTGGTGTAGGAGTCCTAGCAATGGGTCGTACGGTAATTCCTTGACCACAATTTTGCACATAGGCAAGTAAGATAACTCTATTGGTAGCAAGGGTGTCACAGTTGCAGTAAGACAAGGAAGGTACATGAACGATTCTAACACACATAGAGTTGGGTGAGTGCACCCCTTGGAAACCTGTAATAATACACAGCTTAGAAGGGAAGACATGAGCAAAGATGCACCACAAGATGGAAATAAAGTTAGCGAGCAATCAAAAGTGATGGTTAAACCAACAACACATTTCAGAAAGATTCATACATACTTATACAAAATAGTCCATACATGCATGCGTAAGATAAAAAATACATATACCATTTAGAGTAAACCAAATAGCATAGAATACAATACAACATATGCATGAAATGTGTTGGCTCTATTATATTAAGAGGTGTAAGTTTGAGTCATACAATACATCCATGTCCAACAACTAGTTCCGATAGTGGAACATTATAGCCACAACCACCTTCTCCTCCAAATAAATGTACTAGCTCTACATAGTGGAGAAGCCAAGGCTCATTACAATATTGTCTAAGCTTTCTCTAAGATACTCCTATTGAAGCTTGGCTGACCAAAAGCCTCTACAATGAGTTATGAGGTACTATTTATGGCAAAGGGTGGCGTGACCCTTGAAATTCCCCTTTATGATAGTTCATCTAGCCTCATTACTCTTCATCTACTCTATGACTGTTACATCCAACTATTGACACTTGAACTTCCACTTGACAAGACGTTACATTATAATGCACATGTTCCCATGTGAGACAAAATGGGTTGAGAAATCCATGCAAGACATCACTAATAATCAGTCTGTTGTGGTGAGACCAACTCTTTGACATGCTTGTGATGGTTAAGGTGGTGAGCTGATGTTAAGCTTGGTCATCTGTGATGGTGTGTATGTGTTCCATGGTGACATCTTGTTGAAGTAAACTCTTGCCTTTGTTGCATCCGGGTGCATTAGTATGGCTCCTCCGTCCAACTAGTCCAATAGCATGTGCATGATCTTCTGGGTGTGGCTGAACCGACAACACATGGATGCATAGTGTCCATGATGATTTTCAAGTGTGTGTTGGTGGTCATGCACATCAACTTGTCGAAATACATGTTCAGCTCCAATTAGACTTGTTTCTTGTCTTTGCCTCGTTGAGTGTGCCAAATGGGTTAGATCACATTTGTGCGCATAATGACATGCATACTGCTAAATTCCCTTGCATGCGATCAACAACATTCCTCACCATGTCTACTCTGTGCCAGCTACTAGGATGGATCTTTAACTTGTACAGGCGCAGTTTCATCATTAAGTGCATGTTGTGCCCGTTATTGTACCTGTTCCTACTACAACTCATTCTCTCCTCTATGTAGATGTTGTTCCTTGAGTTGTTGTTTGAGCACACGAAATTCCTTCTCTGTTCCATTCTCTGCCTTCGTGTGATCTTCATGTCGCATCATCACCTCATAGCCTGAGTCTCCAAAGTTGCTTTCACCACAAGTAGATCTGCTTGAGTTTGCAATTTTGTTCTACCTATGTGTTTTCAACAACCTTCCTCTTGCGTTCGTTGCATCAGGTATGTTGCCTTCAACTATTGTTCATGGTGCTGTTTGTTGTAATTTTGTTGTCATCATGTCTTGATGTCCTTGTTTATGAACAATTTGATGTCTTCGTGGGTAGGAAAGTTCATAGACACATAATCGACTACATCCCCAAGTGTTCTCTGAACGGTGTCTTCGACTCTGCTCTCTTGGAAACCATTATACCTGTGCTGCTGAGAGGTAGATGAACACCTGTGATACCTAGATATATGGCAACACTCATGGCAAGAAATCTATCAGTCAAAAGCCAAAATGAACTTGAGAATTGACTTGCAACATACCTGTGTGACTGATCATGAGAGTTGCACAATTTTCGTCGAGAGGTCGACAGACTGACTGCCAAGACTGTACAAGACCCAGTTTGGGCTGTCAGGAGGCTAACTGACTACTGGAAATGCACAATGCACAGTCTAGCCTGGTTTTTGACTGCTGGAATTGTGCAATGAGTTATCTCAGTTGGAAACGGTTGTAGGTTTAGTGACTGCATTACGCAATTTTCTAGGCTAGCAGTCACTGTCCCTCAGAATTGCACAATGCAAGACTGAAGGACAATCACTGGGTAGAAATGCACATTTCCTGAGAGGAAGATAGAGCCTTCCCTATCAGGATTCCGTAATGTTGTCTTGGAGAGGCAAAGATTGGGCCAAGGCTACTGAGACCCGCCGATGGGCGACTGAAAGCGAATGTGAATGTGAATGCATGGCGATACTGAGTGTAAGCATAAGTGAATGATCGTGCATGAAAATGGTGAATGGAAGATTCAAAAAAGGGAACAACATGCATGTGGGTGAGGTGGGTCGCCGAATCGGCGACCATTTGTGAAAAATAGTTTCATGCATGTAACAACAGTTATATATTGACAAAAATTGAAACAATGCTAGTACAAGCTAGTATGTATAAAAACGATAGCAGGTGCTCACTGAAATCAAGCAGACAACATTCGTATGAAGTGAAACACAAAAAAGAACCAGAAATGCAACACGAGACATGGAAGGCGGGCTTACCCCAAAACAACTAAGCTAAATGTGTCGACGACTCCTAGATGTGATGTGGGATGTGAGAGCTACAAGTTTGATGTGAGGAATGAGCTCTGGAGCATCCTGTTCATGAGTTTCGATAAAATCAAAGATGTGACGTGCATGCCACAAATCTAGAAATAACGACACTTGGTGGGAGGTTTCCAAAATGATCCTTGCATGCAACCTCCAGCTGCTAAAAGTAGATCCTTGAATAAAGGGATTCCTTTGCATGCTTCCTTGGGAGAAGCAACCCATGCATGCAAATCAGTTTTGCTCAATCCCGGAGGGAACCAGTTAACTCAACTGCACATGCAAGAGGTTGCTCAACTGCTGGGAGAAAATGCGCATTTCTGGAAGGGAGCTACGCTGAGCAGCCCTGTTGGGAAGAATTGAGCAATTCTTTGGATGAAGCCTGACTGGTAGAATTGCGGAATTCTAGCACCTAGCAAGTTTCCAGACTGAATTGCGCAATTTATGGAGGGAAGGTTGGTTTCCCTCCACAATTGCATAGTTTTTTGAGGGAGATGCTTAGCTTGCAGCTAGACCAAGTCTAGACAAACAACCTGTGAAGGGGATGCATTAAGATTTGATAGACAGGTTTCCTTTCTTCGAGAAAAGCACTAAAGCTTGTGTACTTGATGAAGCAAGACATGCTACTGTAACAGGTTGGTAGGGAGGCTCCAAAACAAAACTAAGGCAAAATTTTGGAGGGTGTTTGTAGCCGCTACAACAAATACATATAATATTTTTTGTATTTATCTCTTTACTGATCTATATATATATATATATATATATAAAAAGAATAGAGAGAAGAGAGAGAGAGAGAGAGAGAGAGTATTTCTTATTTTTATTTTGTTAAAATTCTCATGATAAATACATATGTGGTTAAAGACATTTTCTTGTAAAATGTTTATATATCTGTATTTAAATTTATTTGATACATGCATAGGAAAATTTATATATATATATATATATAATAGAGAGAGAGAGAAGAGAGAGAGAGAGAGAGAGAGAGAGGATGTTTTTTATATAGAAATATTTTTACTTTAAAATTTATTGGCAAGAGACAAAATTTGCCCCACTTATAGGCAAAGTTATTTCAAGTGAAATAGTGGGGAGGATTCTATTCCCACCTCCCAACCTACATCGGATAATTCCAATTGACAATGAATATGAATCATTTTATTTAAATTAAATTAAATTTAATATGCATATTATGATTTTTTATTGAAAAAATGTTTGTAATTTTATTAATAAAAAACAATTTTGTGGATGAACAATAATAATGAGTTAACTTGTTAATAACATCTAATGATAATTATGTTCATTACCAATTAGCCACTGAGTTATGACGAGTTTTACCATCTTAAATTAAAACATTTAATAAATAAATTGAAAATTTACTTTAAAAAAATATTAATAATAGTGAAAAAAATTAATAAGTAAACTAAAGAACACCACTAGAAGGAAACAAATGAAACCACATTTTTGTAATAAAACAAAATCATAACAATTTAAAAAATACATTTTTAAAAGAGACTTGTTGGGAAACAATTTGTTCACCAAAAATCCTTTAAATTTGATTTATTAAATATTTTAAATGTTATAATTTTTTAATAAAAATAAATTTTAATATTTCAATATAGTTTTTCATAAACACATAAATAGTTCCATCTACCTCCAACTTTATTGAAAAGATATTTAATCCAATCTAAAATGTATAAGTATCACTTTTTATTATTACTATTATCTAATATAATGAAGAAAAAAACACAATTTCATAAACAACTTACATGGTTGAGTTTGACATAAAAACTGCTCTCATAAACCATTTTCTCCATGAAATATGGTTAAAATTTTTATCACATGGTTGAGTTTGACATAAAAAGTGCTCTCATAAACCATTTTCTCCATCAAATATGGTTAATCGTTTTATCTCATGATCTTATAGCATCTTGTAGAATGAATTTTGAAGTTTCTAGAGTTTATTATGAGTAATTTTTTTTTGCAAAATGTCATTAATTTTCTTACAATGTACTTGATTTCAAGATGAGAATGGTGTTGGGATGGATAATTCGTTACATTAATTGGATATGTAATCTGATATGTGCTCTAGTTCTAATATGAATATTTCATATCTCGCTAATTCAATTAATTGGTCTCATGAATGGGTGAAGAAATTGAAATGAAGTTATATCAAGTGCCGAGAGAGATCAAATCTCTCAAGATGCAAACCTCTTTTCTGAGTACAAAAATTGAAGAAAGGTTTGTCCCTCTAGAGATTTGATCTCTCTCATAGCTTAATAGATTCAGAGTTAAGATAGAACTAGACTAGTTTAATTATTAATTTTATTTTTGATCTGAATTCAAACAAGAAAGCAAAAAATTACAGATATATGACCATAAATACAAAAATGCAGTAGAAATAACACTTCATTTCATTAATATCAAATATTAAAATATGCTTACAAACATAATGGAAATAAGACTAGCTTGGGTGATGGTAGCTTATTTCTGAGAAGAGATGTGGCAGCTACATGCTTTTGAACCATGTTACAATGAGGCTCGACGGCCTATTTATTATTGAGACACAATGGAAAACCCTAAACATCAAAAAACTTAACCCTAGGAGATGAAGTGCTTAAACTATGGGCCCCGTTTGGGTAAATTGGTACATCAACTTCTTGGGGTCGTAGCTTTTGCGTATGATCTTTGTTTGATGCGCACAATACCTTGTTAGAAAAATTTATCTGTGGGCTACAACTTCTGAGTGAACAACATTGGCCAAGGGCTCTTGTGGGCCCTTGTTTTCCCAAAAAAACATCATTTAGGGCCTCAAAACAACTCCGAAAGTTTAGGACCCGAAAAATTACCAAAAATAGTAAATTGTGCTACAATTAAGGAAACTGAAAAACTGAAAGAGATAGTGGTGGGGGTCCAAGTGGAATAGGTGAGTGGACACCAACATCCACCATGATCATTCCTCCCCTCTTACGAAGAAATGGTCCCCATTACGTTGAGTGCCTCCATGAGATGGGGAAACTTCTGCTAAACTTCGTCCCTGGTGAGCCACTTGCCTTGGTGCAGGAGTTGACCAGCTTTGACAACCTGATATAGTTGGATATTCTACTGGTGAGTGTTCTTGACCTGTGTGTCCATAATATGATCAATTGTGGCCCATTCCATGCAATCTGGGTTTAAATCTATTGGTGTGAGTTGTTTTGCAATGTCTGATGTGCGCAGTAATGGTGGGAAGTATGGTCAAAGAAGGTCCACACTGAACACTGGGTGTAGACCAAGGAATAGGGGAATGTTGAGCTCAAAATAATTGTCTCCCATGGCCTTGGTATTGGTGTAAGAACCATATCGGAGTGGTCTAAGCTTCTGATGGGCTTTGATAAGGCGTTATTTATAAAAATGTAGCCAAACTTTGTCGCCCACTTGAAACTTGTGCGGCACCCAATGTTGATCATGTCGCTGCTTGTACTTGGCATTTGACTTCCCCAAGATGTTGTGAACCTACTGGTGGATGTGTTCAATAAATCTAGTTGCTTTATCAACCTCGGACAATACATGTGTGGATTTTGTCTATGTAGTTGCATGAGGCATGGCAACATCAATTAGACACAATGGTTGAAATCATAGACCCACTTGAAAGGGATTGTGACCAGTTGAGCTATGTAGAGCTCTATTATAATTGTGCAACACATAGGGAAGAATCCCATCCCAGGTTCGTGGATGCTTGGATTTGTACCTACGGAGTATGTGCACTATCATCCTATTGACAACCTTCTTCTGGCCGTTAGGTCTGGGATGGAAGGAAATCGACTTGGTGAGCTTGGTGTCCAATAGTGTCTAGAGGCTTGACTAGAATGTGCTCAGGAACCTATTATCCCAATTTGATATAATGGTGTGTGAGATCCAAAAATGTACCCATACTCATTCAAAGAAGAGTTTGGCAGTTTCCTATGTTGTGGTACTCCTTTGCAGGCTACCAATATAACCATCTTAGAAAATTTGTCCACGACCACAAATACACAGTCATTACCATTCTTGGTAGAAGGGAGGCTAGACATTTAGTCCATGGAGATGGATTCCCATGGCTAGTTAGGAGTAGGTAGATGAGTGTGCAAGCCTTACTTGATGGTTGGCTTGGCGATGGTACAAAAAATATAGGATCTAATATATTTCCAAATATCCAGTCAAATTTTGGGCCAATGAAAGTACTTTTGTAGTACAACCACAATTTTCTCCACACCAAAGTGTCCTGCGACCCAACTGTAGTGCGCCTCCCAAATCATCTTGGCACGCTTTCTTGAAGGAACACAAAGGTGGCCCAAGTAGCATAATAATGTGTCCTGGAGGTGTAAATCATGAATTTTCTTTCCATCTACTAGCATCTAGTTTGTGAAGGCGAACTCTGGATCATGTTTATATAGTTGCAGCCACAAGAATTGAGAACAATAGTTAGTGCTGCAAATAGGGGTCGGCTGAGGCAATCTGTAACATTATTGGTGTTGCCCTTTTTGTATTTAATGTTCAAGTGGAATTGTTGGAGATATGTAGACCACTTCTGATGGCGATCATTATGCAACTTCCCTTGTGTATGTAAAAACTGAAGAGGTGGGTGATCGGTGTGGATGAGTGTCTCCTTCCCCGAAATGTAATGCTTCCATTGACGGCAAGCCTACACGATGAAATACATCTCTTTATCATAGGTGGGGTACATGCGAATTGTATCAGAGTGTGTCTCACTTTGATAGGCCATTGGATGCCTGTGCTAGGTGAGGACTGCACCAAAAACATAGTCTAAGGCATCTATCTTGATTCCAAATGGTTGTTGCAGGTCTAGCAGTGTGAGTACTGGTGCAGAGAAGAGTCAGTGCTTCAACTCAACGAACACCTTATGTTGGGACTCGGACCAATAAAAAAAAAAATTCGCCCCGCCCTTAGTAATCTGACTCAAAGGCCAAGTGATATTTGAGAATCCCAACACAAACCTCCAATAAAAATTTGCAAGGCCCAAAAAGTTACGAAGCTCAGTTAGAGTGGTCAGGGCTGGCCAATCCCGAATGACTTGGATCTTAGTTGGATCCACATGCATGCCATGCTCATCTATGATGTAACCCAAATATTGGACCTGGCTCATGCCAAAGGTGCATTTCTCCAAGTTGGCACACAATTTGTGTTTCCAAAGGGTTTAAATTACTTGTCGAATGTGTTTCAAGTGTTCTTACCAACTCCTGTTGAAGATGAGGATATCGTCAAGATAAACAACCACGAATGAGTTGGTGAAGGGCCATAAGATGTCATCCATTAGCCTCATAAAAGTAGCAGGGGAATTTTTCAAACCGAAAGGCATAACCAACCATTCAAAAGCTGACTCCTTAGATTTCAAGGCGGTCTTCCATACATCTATGGGCTCTATTGGAACCTGGTGATAGCCATACTTCAGATCGATATTGTTGAAATCTATGAGATTGGATACCTATTCCTGACAGTGATTATTTTTAGTGTATGATAATCAATGCAAAGCCTCTAAGTCCCATCCTTCTTCTGTACAAGTACAATCAGGCTCCCACAAGGCAACGAACTTGGTTGGATGTTCTCTTTTTGCACCAACTCTTTGATTTTCCACTTGATCTCTTCATTTCTAGAATGGAATGATGATATATCGGCCCAATGGGTAGAGGTGCTCCAGGGGTCAGATCGATCAAATGCTTGACTCGACAATGCAAGGGTACCCCTATGGGTGAGGAGAAGATGTCCTTGTATTCTTCCACAATCGCATCCACCTGCTTCTACTGTGTGGAGGAACCCTTCTTGGGGGCCATGGATGTGGCTATGATCTTCCCCTTACTTTGAGAGTGAATTAGAAAGAAAACAAATTTCCCAGCCTGAGAGATGATCTTACTGCATTTCTTAATAGAGATCAAAGAGATGGTGGTAGGCGGGGCTACCTCTGGTATCATGTATAGCTTACTATCCAAAGAAATAATAACAAAGCAGGGCCTATACTCATATACAACATGGCACTTCCACAAATATGGTTGTCCTAATAGTACATCGCAAACTTCAAGAGGAGCAATATCATAGAGTACCTCATTCCTGAAGGGCTTGATATTGTAAAGAAGGCGACATTGTTGGCTGATGTAAAGATCTTATCCTTGGTGAAGCCATTCAGTTATGTACAACTGTAGATGTGTTGTAATCGGTAGGCCCAACTGCTTCACAACCTCTACTGAAATGCGGTTCTTTTGGATTTCGTTGTCGACAATGAACTACAACGGAGAACCCTTCACCCACATTATGAGTGGAATAGACATTCCCCCTCCTCTGGATCTTCAGGCTCAATCTTTTGGATCTTGTTGGTGGCCAAAGTGGTCCTGGGATCTGTGTCAATGATCTTCTTCGTTTTGTGATTCCCCTTGTTAGGTTTTGACTCAGATACATAATATGTTTCTGACTCGGAAGCCTTCACCTCATCACTAGTGACTGCTTGGCCCAACACGCACTTGTGTTGTGAGTGGATCTCTTATGGAACTCACACCACTTTCCGTGTCCTTCTTTATCTTCATGGTGTTTTTCTTTGCTTGCCCTTTATTTAGCGGTTTGGGGGTGCCTTTCCCTTGCTTTGGATTCACAGATCGAAATTCTTGCTTTTTTTTGTTTAAACTTCTGCTCAATCTTGACAACGTATCGGTACGTCGTGCCAAGTGAGGAGATGTCTAGGAACTCCATCTCATCTTGGATGTACCTGTGTAGGCAGCTGCAGTACTTGAGTACCAAATGTTTCTCAGAATACTTGATACCCAACTTCATGCGAAGGGTATGAAAAACATTGGTAAACTATGGCACGTCTTGGTCCCTTCCTTGCTGCAAAGTGGTCCACTTTATGTATTTATCCTCATAGCTCTCGAGAGGGTAGTACTACTCTTTGATGGCGCCCCGAAATGAATTCCAAGTGGATGCAACTAAAAGCATTGAGGTTGTACTTTCATCCTTCTTATCATAGTAGGCTTCCCACCAGTCCTTGACATGGGGGGTGGCTTTAAGAAGTGAAAAAATAATCTTTTCCTGGCTGGAAAAATCATGAACAAAAAAAATCCTTCTAGCATATTTAACCATTTATCTACAACATTCGCATCTATCCGACACTAACTTGTACCTTAAGGGTGCAGAGCTTCCAGAGTATGATCTGAATTTAAAATTGAATGGAACAAATTATATATATAACCATAAAGACATAGATGGATAAGAAATAACACTTCCCTTCATTAATATCAAGTAATGAAATATGCTTACAAATAGAATGGAAATGAGACTAGATCGGGCGATGATAGCTTATCTATGAGAAGAGATGTGTCGGCTACATGCCTCTGAACTGAGTTACAATGAGTCTCAAGGGCCTTTTTATTATTGAACAATAAGAGAAAACCCTAAACCAAAACTCTAACCTGAGGAGATGTAACACCAAGAGTTGATGGGCCTCGTTGGGGTTAGTTGGGCAGCCATCCTCCCGGGGTCGTAACTTGGTCAGATTATCTCTATTTGACATGCATGATACCTCATTGGAAAGATCTATTTGAGCACTACAACTGAAAATATTATTTCAATGAAATCGTCGAAAGGAATATTTCTAAAAAATGTCGTTTAGGGCCTCAAAGCGGCTTCGAAAGTTGAGGACCCGAAAAACTGCCAAAAATAGTAAATTGTGCTACAGTTAAGGAAACTACAAAACTGAAAGAAACAATGGTGGGGGTCAAAGTAGTTGTTGGAACGAGATGTGTTGCCATTGGTTAGTCGTTGAAGGATCTAGGAAAAGTTATCCATCATCGCGTTCCTTTTTCTCTCAAGAGCTTCTCCGAGAAAGATTTTGAACGGATCTCCTGTCCCCTCGTCTTTCTTCTCTTTCACCATTGGAGGTCATCGAGATTTGCGAGGCTTGCTCTAATACCCTTGATTCAAACTTAAAAAAGAATACAAAAAATTATAGATATAACCATAAATACAGAGATGCAGTAGAAATAACGTTTCATTTCATTAATATCAAATACCGAAATATGCTTACAAAAGGAATGGAAAAAAGACTAGCTCGGGTGATTCTAGATTATCTCTTAGAAGAGATGTGGTGGCTACATGCCTTTGAATTGTGTTGCAATGAGGCTCGAAGGCCTATTTATTATTGAGACACAATGGAAAACCATAAACATCCAAAAACCTAACATTAGGAGATGATGCACCAAAACTATGGGTCTCGTTTGCGTAAATTGGTACATCAACTTCTCGGGGTTGTAACTTTGGCATACAATTTTCGTTTGATGCGCAAAATACCTCATTAGAAAGATATATCCAAGGAATACAATGTCTGAGTATCCAACATGGTTAAATACCCATGGTGGTCCTGATTTTCCCAAAAAACATCGTTTAGGGCCTCAAAACGACTCCGAAAGTTCAGGATCCGAAAAAATGTCAAAAATAGTAAATTGTGCTACAATTAAGAAAACTAAAAAATTGAAAGAAACAGTGGTGGGGGTCCAAGTGGAATAGGCAAGTGGCCACCAACATCCACCTCGATCAATTTTTTTGTTTAATTTTTATTTTTATGTAATTTCATGAAGTCAAAATTTTTTAATTAATGATTTTATTTTTATTTTAATTTTTACGTAATTTTTTTAGATAACATAATATAGAATAACATTACAATATCTATTCCATATTGGGATGGAGAGTGTCTCTCGGCCCAAAAAAATGCAATATAGATATATAATAATATATATACTTATAATATATATATATATATATCTAAAATATATATATATATATATTATAAAATATATACATATATATATATAATGATTCCAAAGGCTTCCTAATTCAATTTTAGGGGGATGAGAATGTATGACTTTTTATTTTTTTTTATTGAAGGGCATAGATTGATTCTCAAGGGAATATGCCATCCACCTGGATCAATTTTTTTGTTTAATTTTTATTTTTATGTAATTTCATGAAGTCAAAATTTTTTAATTAATGATTTTATTTTTATTTTTATTTTTACGTAAATTTTTTAGATAGCATAATATAGAATAACATTACAATATCTATTCCATACTGGGATGGAGAGTATATATATATATATATATGATTTCCAAAGGCTTCTTATTTCAATTTTAGGTGGATTAGAATCTGTTGACTTTTTTCATTTATTTTTATTGAGGGCATAGATTGATTCTCAAGGGAATATGCTCAACATATGCTTAGTCTTAATACTTATCAATTGTTGTAGTATATTAAAGAGTTCGTTATGTTGCATTGACTTTTAATCAATTTAAAAAACATATATTTGTGCCATTATTCCAATTCTAATAAGTTCTTTCATGATAAGTTCCTCATTATTATTTATAACATTCATTGATTATAAGCAAATTTTATTTAGAAAAATGGTCCATTAATTTTAATAAATTTTAAAAATTAGATTGCCACTTGGCTCCTCACCCACCAATTTCCTAGGGATTTGAGATTATTCCAATTCTAATAAGTTCCTACACGATAAGTTCCTCATTATTATTTATAACCTTCATTTATAATTTTTTTTCCTTAAGTTAAAGTTGACCCATAACCTTTGTATACATTGTTAATCAGGTAAATGTGTGCATTCGTAAGACATTCTTTGTGTTGCAATAGTTTTTTTTGGTTTATGGAGTCTTTATTAATATTTTTAATGTGGTTGTACTAGTAAAATATTTTGATTGTGAAATGAGAGGGGGGTTTTTGGCATGTAGTATTGATGAGACATGGTATTGGCCCATAGAATGGTATGGTTAATTGTTAGAAATAATATTGAGAGGAGGGTGAATTAGTATTATCAGATCAAGAATTTTTCTTTTTTCTTAATCAAATTTATATACACTACTTCAAAGAGGGGAACTAGTGTGTACACGCAATTGTCTTTAAGGAAACCGGCATTTATGCAGTAAACTTATGATTCACTTAATTCATCATATGTTGATCTTTAATCAATGCATCAATACTTCATCAATCATTAAACAGTAACCATGTGATTTATAAACATAATAAACCATTACACATAAGCAACGCACATGAACACCAAGATTTAAGGTGGAAACCCAATGTGGGTGAAAACCACCTGCTACTGTTGTCTTTGTTTCCTTTTAATAATAAGAAAATATGTTTACAATCTTGCATTGGTGCAGACTCATACCAGTACGCAGGCTTCTACCTGCAGAAGGTTACAACCTTCTCTGGTTCTCCATCTTCTACTCGAAGGGAGCTACAACCCCCTAGTTCTTGTACTAGCCAATATGTTTACTAGTACGTAGGTGCCAGCCTATAGAAAACTCCACTCTTCCACCAGGGACCGCGTTTCATGAATTTTCAAACTGGATGCTCCTGGAACATATCAAGACATATGAAGACCTTGACTCATCAATAACCCATTAGAAATTTAGAAACTCAAACTTCATCAACCAATATGCAGTTAATTCGAAACAATCATATCACTGTCATCAGAACACTGTGCTGAACCCAAAAACCTGTATCAACATTCAGAACCAACTGAAACCTCAAAAATTCATGTGTCAGATTGTATACACTACTTCAATGAAGAAAACCTGTGTGTATATGCTACTTCCTTAAGCCCAACCTACGTATACCTCTAAATATCCCGAATCATAAAATCTATGAATCACAAACTATACCAACGAGCAATGTACTGAACATCTACTGTTAAGTTACAGAAATTTACACAGGCAGGCAATAGAAAACACTTCTTCTCACTTATACAATCAATCAAATATCAACCTCCTTATGCATTCAGATTTACATTAAGATCCAAGACGACTTCATTAACAGACAACAGTAAAATAGCAGCAACAATAAATTGGCAACACTGATCTGATAGATCAGCCATCTCTAAACATCAAGCCTTTCTTTTGTATACACTACTTGAAAGAATAGAACCTACATGTATACACTCTTTTTCCAAGATGAACCTGTGTATAGATCTGCAAATAATGACTCAGAACATTGTTGCAATTCCAAACTTTAGACAAACCCAGATCATGAAAGATAACGAATAAAACAGATGCAAAACATCAGATCCAGCCTCAACCAATATCAGATCATTCAAGAACAAGTCAATTCAAGTCTCATGATCCTGATCCAATATTGAACTCAAGGTGCACATAAATATTTCAGATCTAGTCCCAAACATAACCCTGCAACATAAAATATACTTCAGATAGAAGTATTCCTTAGAATCTTTTTCACTTGCACATCTACCCTTGTGATCCTCTCTTCTTTATATATTTTTTGGCCTTTCTCATACCATGGACCGAAGCCACTTAGGACCAATACCTTGGATCAAATACCATGGACCGAATACCTTAGACTAAATACCTAGGGTCAACATCATGGACCAAAGATACCTTGGACCAAATAACTCGGACCAAAACCATGGTTTTCAACATGTACATACTTTGCCTTCTGTGGGAGTGCTTGTGTACGTTATACGCTATTTCTATTCTGAGTACCTATGTGTATACGTTGCTTGGACTAAGTGAACCTGTGTGTATCTCTTAAACTTCTCTTACATAATCTTCTTCCTTCAAATTCTTTATTCTGATCACTAGACCTTAGTTCCATCTTCCTGGTCCTCTGTACCACTTCCCTATTGCCTCTAAATATTCTTGTTAGCCTCTTATCAAAACTGAGCTGACCTGTAGAGTTTCCATCAAGGACAATACTTGTATCATAATGCCAACAATCTCCCCCTTTGGAGTTGATGGCAACCATGATGGTGTTGACTACTTCAAGTTATAAATACTTTTAGAGATACCATACAACACCAAAATACCAAAATACTCTCCCCCTTCGACATCAACGACAAAGGGCGGACCACTCTACTCTCCTCCTTTGCATGATGCTATCCATACTCCCCCTGAGTACATGTTGAGTTTGCAAAGAGATGATTCAATATAATAACATGACACTATAACTCAGTAAAGTGAGTATGACCTCCCTATGACCATGAACTCATACATACATCAATCACCCAACCAAGTGGGGATACACCATATTTGACTTATCTACCCAACCAAGTGGGGATATACCAAAGTTTATACATGACATAAATACAAAAATTATTACATCATCCATCGCAAGGATATTGGAGAAATAAATTACATCATATGACCAATAGAACTCATTAAAATATAGACCATGATAGAAGAAGTTATATCACATTAATGACTGATGCAACTAAGCATTCGCTGAGTTCAACATCCATAATGCCAACAATGTGGAATGTGAACACTCCCCCTAAACCTGTGATACCACTGTTTTTTTTTGTTAGAAAAACATATACGTGCTTTCAGCTAAGGCAACCCACGTGTACCCACGCATATACTTCATGAAACCAGTGTGTAGTAAAGTTCCTCTGAAAACGAGATTTAACAACAGGATGATGTAGAAACAACTCTCAGCTTATGTCTGAGATATTCAAATGTTTCTCTAGGCAGTGGTTTAGTGAATATATTAGGAACCTGTTCTTTGGAGGAGACATACTCAAGCACTTGTTCTCATAGAAAATGGCACTTGATGGGTATGTGCTTGGTCTTGGAGTGCGTGACTAGATTCTTTGAGATACTGATGGCATTTGTATTATCACATAGAATGGAGATGGGTGGAGGACATGTGATTTGAATGTCTTGCATTTTTTGCATCATCCAAAGTAGTTGTGTGCAACAAGATGAAACAACCACATATTCTGCTTCAATGGTAGATAAAGCAATTGAAATTTGTTTCTTGCTAAACCAAGACACTAACCTGGAACCCATATAGAATGCACCACCACTAGTGCTTTTTCTATCATCAACACTTCCTACCCAATCTACATCTGTAAATGCCTGAAGAGTAAGATCTACATCTCTAGGATACCATAGTCCAAAGTCCTGAGTTCCTTGAAGATATTTGAAAATTATTTTGACTGCCTAAAGGTGTGATTCCTTTGGATTTGCTTGGAATCTTCCAACTATTCCTACTGCATGCATGATGTCAGGTCGGGTACCTGTTAGATAAAGTAGACTGCCAATCATGGATCTATACGTTGGTTGATGTACAGTTGTTGATGCATCATTTGAGATGAGATTGCATCCATCTTTAGTTTGTTGAACTTGTAGACCATGAAAATAGGTAAGTTCACCAAGCAGGGATATTTCAAATTCTTGTTGCATTACTGAAGAAAAATTTTGACTTATGAATTCTTCATTTCTACCAAAAATGATATCATCAACATAAACAATAATAATTAGCAATTTATCATTTTCAATCTTTGTATATAAATTGCTATCTGCAAAACCTTTTGTAAAACCTTGTTGGTGTAGATATTTGTCAAGGCGGTGATACCAAGCCCTTGGACCCTATTTCAGACCATAGAGAGCCTTTTTGAGTCTACATACAAGTTTTGCATCATTTCCAAGAAGGAATCCTTCTATTTGTTCAATATAAACTTATTCTTCTAAATCTCCATTAAGGAAGGCTACTTTTACATCATTTGGTATACTTTGAATTTCCGAAAATTGGAAAGAGCAAGAAACATTCTTATGGCTTCAAGTCTAGCAATAGGTGCAAAAGTTTCTTCAAAATATATACCTTCTTTTTGAGCATACCCTTTACAAACAAGTCTGGCCTTGTTTCTAATGACTTCTCCATTTTGATTCAGCTTGTTCTTGAATATCCATTTAGTTCCTATAATATTTTTATCATGAGGTCTAGGAACTAATTCCTAAGTGTCATTCTTTTCAATTTTATCAAGTTCTTCATCCATGGCCTTGACTGAACATTCATCTTTGCATGCTTCATTTTCATTTTGAGGTTCGGTGGAGGATAGTAATGCTAGATAGCTTGAGGTCCCTGTAATAGTTCTTCTTGTCTGTACACCAACCTCCCTTTCTCCTAAAATTTGAGTTTCTAGATGATTTTTTTGAACATACCTGGACAAAGTCTTTTCTTCTACCATTATATCTTCTTCTGGTGCTTCATTGGTTTCTTCTTCAATATAATTTTGATTTGATGTGGGAAAGTAATCCCCATCTTCCTCATTGTCATAATCTTCTATTGATTTTATTTGTTTTGGATTTCTGCATGCTTCATCAAGTACAACATCAATGCTTTCAACAATTTTCCCAAGTCTTTTATTATAACATTTATATCCTTTACTTCTAGAAGAATAACCAAGAAGAATCCCTTCATCTGCTCTGGGTTCAAACTTACCAAGTTTTTCATCAGTCCTTTTGATAAAACGTTTTCTTCCAAAAAATTTAAAGTATCTTACAGTAGGAGTCTTACCATACCAAAGTTCATGTGGAGTTTGAGTGCTATTTACCCTAATATTTGCTTTGTTGAGAATAGTCATGGCAACGAATGCAGCTTCACCCCAGAAGGCTGCAGGAGTTCCAGATTCATCAAGCATGGCTCGAGCCATTTGTTGAATTGTTTTGTTCATCCTTTCTACTACACCATTTTGCTGAGGTGTTCTTGTAATGGAGAATTCCCTTTTTATGCCATGTTGTTCACAAAAGTCAAAGAATTCATCCGATATAAATTCCCCTCCTTGATCATATCTGAGGCATTTGATTTTTTGATCTGATTCATTTTCAACCAAAGCGTTGAAGGCTTGGAACTTTTCAAATGCTTCATATTTATGCTCTAGAATACCTATCCAACACATTCTAGAAAAATCATCAATGAACAAAATAACGTATTCTTCTCCACGACGTGACTTTTTCCTTGTTGGTCCACATAAATCAGTATGGATAAGTTCAAGAGGCTTACTAGTTGACCCTTCTTTTTCCATGAAGTGAACTCTAGTTTGCTTACCTATTTGACATGGTTTGCATATTGTATTTTCTGGGATGCTAATATCTGGAAGATCACAAATAGCCTTGAGTCTACATTCTTTTCTTATTTGAGAAAATATTAGATGTCCCAATCTTCTATGCCACAACCAGTTTTCATCACTTTTTCTTAGATAGCACTATTGTTGTCCTCCTTTGAGTATGTATAAGTTGTTTGGATTTCTTGTACCTTTGATCACGGTCTCTCCTATATCAAGCTCATGAACAACACATCCGTTTGATCGAAACACTACTTCATTTCCTTGATCACACATTTGACTGACACTCAACAGGTCACGTTTTAAACCATCTACATACATAACATTTCCATCTTTAACCTTTTCTTTCAAGAAAACAGAACCTTTATATTTTATGACAGCTGGAGTGTCATTTCGAAATGAGACATTCTTTTCCTTTTCTAAGGCATTATATGAGTGAAGTTTCTCTTTGTCACCTGTCATATGTTTGGAGCATCCATTGTCGATGTACCACTAATTTTCTTGTCCTTCTGCATATAAGGCTATACCACATATTTCTATTTGAGATTCTTTCCTTCTCCATATCTTGGGATTTAATGGTGTTTTCTCCTTTTGAGGTGTTTGCCGAAATTTTCTCCTGCATTCAGATTCTTCATGACCAAAGTTGTTACAAATTGAGCATTCTATTTCATTTTCAAGAGGAGAAAAGTTATTATAGGAACTTCTTTTGATCCCTATTACATTCCTTTGATTTCGTGCTTCTCTAGTCATGATGGTTTTGTAAGCAACGCCTTGAGCAGCTTTGTGCCCAAAATTATGACATGAAAAACATTGCCCATTAAAGAAGTTTCTACGAATATTGAATCTATTTACTTGTTGATTGTAGTTTCTATTGATATTCATGTTTGGAGCAAATTGAGTATGATTTCCTGAGGTTGGTTATGGATTTTATTGATATTCATCCTTGGAGAAGATTGAGTATGATTTACCTGGTGATCAGCTTTATGCCTTTGCTAAGGATTTTCGTATTGTTCACTGGTCTTTGTTGCATCAAGATAACTTTTGGTGGAGGTTGACGGCTTTTGTGATTGAGATGCTTCTTCAATATATCCAAGACCTGTCTTTATTAGAGGAGAACACTGAACTTTGATCATTTCATTTAAATTTTTTGATCCTTTAGCAAATCTAAGATTGAGAGATTTTGTTTTTCTCAAGATCTTTTCTTAGACCCATAATTTCACATTCTAGTTTTTCATTGTGTTTTTATTTTTCAAATAGTTGGTATGTCAAGGTATCTATGATCATATTCTTTTCTTCTAAATAGATTTTGAGTTTAGAGATTTCTTCATGAAAATTTTCCTCTTCTAAAGCATCCCAAAAATCATCATTGTCATAAGCCAAGAGAAGTCTATAATCATCACTATCTTCTTCTAAACTATCCCACGAATCATCACTATCATAAGCCATGAGATAAACCAGTTTCATCTTCATCACTATTAGATAAACCATCGCTATCTTCATGAGTATAGTAACTCCTTCTATTCACAACTTATTTCCTATTCCCTTTTGTATATTCCTTTCCTTTTTCATATTTATATTTATGAGGACATCTGGCAGCATAATGACCAACTCTACCACAAGCAAAGCATTTGAAAGGTAGCTTACCTCTGAACCTTCTAGAACCCCGTTGAAGCTTTTTGACAAAATTTACCTCATCTTCTTCTTCTAAAATGTGTCCTTATTCATTGTGTTCTATCTTTTCTTTTCCTTTTGATGAAGCTCTAAATGTGGCTTCTCTCATATATGATGGACCTCCTTTTCTCATCTCAAAAGTAGTTAGGATTCCGTGAAGCTGTGTCATAGTGATATTCTGCAGATCCTGTTTTTCTTCTATGGCAGACACTTTTGATTCAAATTTGGTAGACAAGGATCTCAAATTTTTCTTAACTAAGGTAACTTCCTTTATTTCTTCACCCGGATTCTTCATACAATTAACAACCTCATTTATACGTAAGAAATAACTAGCTATATTCTCATCACTATGCATCTTAAGAGTTTCATACTGAAATCTGAGAGTTTGAAGCTTAACACGTTTTCCCTGAGAGTCTCCTTAGTAGCTCTAAACAATTTTGT